>CBQS010235226.1:0-10832 GCA_900070015.1 Hordeum bulbosum | reverse complement strand
TTTATTTATGAAATGGACGTAAAATTACCTCGGATGAGGAATAATTTAATCTACACCCTAGGTGATGAATAGAGTTTCTNNNNATATATATATATATATATTATATGTGCATGAATATGTACTATATGTATTAGCGTCGAATATATATACGAAAACTTGTTTTCGACCAAGCACGGAGAAAGAGGTCACCTCTCATATTCATGACGATATTGTGTAACGGTTCCTTCATTGCTATTAGTAGCTACCGTCAAGTTGAATGAAAAACATAAAACTGTGCACAGTAATCTCCGCTCTACAGTGGTCGCGTCCGTCGAGCGAGCTACCGGCGTCGGGGGGTAATAGAGAGGGGCTGGGAGGAAGAGGTCGAGGTAGCAGAAGGGTCGAGACATGCGAGGGGTGGCGAGGGGTGGCCTCACGGGCAAGGCATAGAGGTGGCCGAGGTGCAAATACTGGTAGAAAGCAGGGCTTTGGTTCTAACAAAAAAAAGGAAGCACAAAATAAACTCCTAAACCCCTCCGAAACCGTAAACCCCTCCATACCCCTCCAAAACCCCTCCCAAAAAACGCGTGGAGCTCTTTAGTCTCGGTTGGTGTTACTAATCGGGACTAACGGTCCTCCTACCTAAGCGCTACACAGCGGACACGTGGACCCCCTTTATTCCCGGTTTGCAACACGACCGAGACTAAAATATGGGGCCTTTAGTCCCGAAGGCTTAGTCCCGGTTGCATAATCGATACTAAAGGCTCTCTGGAACCGGGACTAATGACCCATTTTCTACTAGTGAAAACTGACGGCTCCCGAGCTGGCTGATCTTTTGGCGGACGCGTAGCATGCCCCTTTTTCAAGACTAAAAGAATTTAAACATGTGAATGTTTGGCTAAGATTTGAGAGTATAATATCAATATCAATAGTATCCAATTTGTATCATGACATACATCACAAAGTATATTTTCATATTTTAGTTATTTTGTATTGTAGATGTCAATACGTTATTCTGCAATCTTGGTCAAACATACACAAATTTAACTTGCACGAAATCAATGCACCTTATATTTAGGGAGTATCTTCGTAGATCATCAGTAAACATTTAAAAGGTTTATAAAATATTTTAGGAAAAATAACACTCTATATGCAATAATTTCATTGTGTCCTTTCTTGGACACTTGATAGTATCTACACTCGCATTTAGCTAATCCGGCTCCTCAAATATCCACGGACACGCCTGGCTACTTCGCACACCGTGACCGGCCACCGTCATTTGGCTACCGCCACAGCTTTCTCCCTCATATTTGAACCCCAAATTCATGCAACACATGCAACATAAACCCCAAATTCATGCAACACATGCAACATAAACCCCAAATTCATGCAACACATGCAACATAAACTAGCAACTACGTTTGGCAACAAATGAACTAAATTCACAAACAAGCTTTAGTGGACATAGTCATCAGACACCAAAAGATCAAAGTTCATCACTAGACAGTGCGAATTCGTACTAAATACGACCAAAAAACAGACATGAAACACAGATGGAGAAGGGAGGAGGAAATCACCATTTCCTCGTTGGCCTCTTCCCCTTGGAGTTGTCGATGCGGCTGTACCCCTTCGAGAAGGCGTAAGCGACTAAAGGGGCATGGTCGTCAGAGCTAGAGTCATCGGTGACTTCCGGATCATTGAGGAAGGATATGTTGTCAGTAATCCTTCGGACTGTGTGTTCTTGCTCCTTGGCCAGCCGGGCCACCACCTCCATCGTAGCCTCTCGCTCCGACTGCTCGATGGTGACTCGGAGCACTTAGGAGTTTCTAGCTTTGGATCCACCTCACGTCCATCTCTGCCTTTGTGAGCGATCGCTGGAGGACCACCATGAGGGAGTGTTGAAGGGCCGTCGTGAGGATCTGGATCCACGGACGCTCGCGCTAGCCCGACCTACGACCAGCGCCTCCTCCACTGCTGCCCTCTCCTCTCCTGATGTCGCTCCCGGTGTACAGCCCGTGCCTCATATTCGAGCGTCCTCGTAGGCCTCGATGCTAAGCGGGCACGAGGACCCAGCGGTGGGCCGAGGACGCCCTCCGGAGCTGGTAGAACATGCGGAGAGGGCGTGGGGATCGGCGTACCTGAGGGAGCACGGAGTGCCCAAAGCTGCGTGAAGGGCGGGAGGGCCGGCGACATCACTCGCACTGCGTCGTAGGGCGATGGGGGTGGCACAAAAAACGAGCTTCTGCTGCTGCCCCAGTCCAATAGTGACTGGCGGAAGGCGATATCCTCCACGTCGTGTAGCGGCAACTCCCAATCGTCATCGCCGTTGGATCCACCACCAAACACGGTGTTGCTTTCGTCACTCCACATAGATTGGAAGCAGAGGGGACGGAGAGAGGACGAGACAAAGTGAGTGGAGTGGTGTGTATTGACTTTGGTCTCGGTTTCGTCCAAAGTGAGGGTTATAGGGTCGGGTGGGTTAGGGTTTTCGGGCCGACATGATGGACGTGTTCGGATGCATCCGGACTTCTCCATACCTGCAACAGATTTGAGAGGGGTTTGAGAGGTATCGGTGCGCCCGCATGTCCACGGCCAGTTTGAATATTTGTCTTATCTTAGTCGGGTGACATCAACCAAAGCTATTTCTCCTTTTTCTTCTAAGAATCACGTCAGCCAACGATTTGATATGAGCGTACGTATGTTACATCTATTTTATTTTAGTCCCTTGGCTTCCTGATAAGTAGCACAATGTCTACATCTGGTATTAAGCGAAACGAGAGAAAACTCTCCTTAAAGGTTTTCCCTCCTCCTGCGTCGTATTGGTTGCCTAGTTTAAAAAATTGGACCGGACCATCGGTTGAATTGGAAAGAACCAAAACCAACGGCATCATCTGTTTTTCAAACTAATAAAATCGTTCTGTAATCGGACCGAAGAAAACCGGTCAAACCAGTCGGTTTTTTGGAAAACCGACGAGAAAACCAGGCCATTGAACCAGGAAAAAGTAGGAAAATATTTAAATACAAATTGGAAGAAATGGGATTCGATCCGAGGACGTGTGAGCAGTATGCAGGGCCTGCACACGACGGAAACGGAAGATTCAAGGATCAATCTGTAGTCTCTAGGGATGTGTTTGGTTCCCTCGGTGCATCCAGGATGCATTGCATGAAGGAGCTTGGCTGGAGCTGGCCTGGTTGAGCTGATGCAAAAACGATTTGAGATGTGTGTTTGGTGCACTTCGTGATATGGGTCAGGCATAGCTCAGATTTTGTTTGGTATGTTGCATTTGAAGTTATATGAGAGATGTAGCATTAGCATCCCCATCGCAGTAATAGCAGCAGTCGTCTTAGGTTTATTCCAATAAAAACAAATTCAGAACCACAAGCTTCAAGGTTTACAATTCAGAACCAGCGGCCGAACCAAGTAGGAGATCGAGCAACCAGGCAGGAGATTTGCAGCTGGTCCCTTGCTTCCTCACACAAGTGGATCGAGCGGGCGACAACTCTCACAACCAGATCTAGTGGGTGGCTGCGAGTGAGGGTGCGCTATGTACGTGTCGCCGTAGTGTTGTGCTTGCTCTGACGGACAGATCGGCGGGGAGGCGGGGGCATGGACGACGACGAGATCCATGCTAGGAGACCGGAATGAGGGCCATAGCTTGGGACGGAAATGAGGGGGAATAAAGAAGGAGAGATGCCTTGCCACCGGTGACAAGATGCGACGGCAAAGACGCAACATGGGCGACGAAGATGCGGCCGGGATCCGCTTGCGTTGCACCAGAGGAGAGAGCTTCGGGGAGAGCAAGGGAAATACGAGACAACAGACTGGGGAGGAAACCTAGCTAGAGAGTTTGCACGCGCGGGTGCAGGCTCGTGGAAACGGACGATCCCTGCATGCGAGCTTAGCCTGGCTCGGGGGTCTATTTTTGCATCAGCTGGACCTAGCCGAGAGAGACGTGCAACCTACCAAACGTCGCGAATATTGCATGGTAGGTGCGATGCAGGTGCGAGCCAAGGAACCAAACATGCCCTAGGTGGATCACAAGTGCTGCTAGCCACTCTGCCCAGGTCCCTCTGGAGGTAAGTACGTGCCCTTTTTAGGCTATTCGAGCCAGGGTTTTTCTTTTTTTGTTTACTTCTTTTGTTTCTTTTTTCTCAAATTTTTTTCATTCTTTCTTGCATTTTGTTTCTTCATTTTTTATTTTAATGTTTCTTTTGTTTATTTTACTTCTTTTCCTGTTTTCTTTGTTCTTTTGGTTATTATGTTACATTTTTTGTAAATGCCAACAACATTTTTATAATACACGTCTAACATTTTTTTATTACAAATTAAAGAAAATCTATATGTATTTTCAACATTTTTAAAATACAAGCTTAACATTTTTAATACATGGTTAACATTTTTATATACATTTTTAATATATTTTGAATGCTTAATCAACTGTTTTCATTAAAAAAAATACATTTTTTTATACATGGTCAACATTTTTTCTTTACACATTTAACATTTTTTTAAATACTTGATTAAAAATCTCAAATGCATGTTCAATATTCTTTCAAATGCTTGATTAACTTTTGATATACAAGATTAAATTTTTCTTGATTATTTTTTAATACATGGTCAATATTTTTTTATACACATCTAACATTTATCAAATACTTGACTAACATTTTTTACATACTTGTTCAATATTTTCTTTCAAAATGCTTGATTAACATTCTTTACATACTTGTTCAATATTTTGTTTCAAAATGCTTGACTAAAATTTTTATATACACGATCGAAGAAATTCATCAATTTTTAATACATGATCAATATTTTTTCTATACACATTCAACATTTGTCCAAATGCTTGTTCAAAAAAATATTAAAAAACAGTGTACAAAACACGTATGAAAAATGTTGAACATGTATTTAAAAAAGGTTGAACAAGCATTCGGACAAATGTTGAATGTATATAGAAGAATTGTTGATCGTGTATTAAAAATTGATGAATTTTTTCGAACGTGTATATAGAAATGTTAATCAATTATTTTGAAAGAAAAAAAACGTAGAGAATATGTGTTAATCAAGCATTTTGATCATGTACTTTTCTTTATACTTAAAAATATTCTCACTCAAAGAGAGAGAAAATATTTTAAAGTATAAAATAAAGAAAAACTAAGGATAGAAAACAGAAGAAAAGAAAAAAGTCATGGCCTGCGGCGCACATGGGCCAGCCATGTTGCTCCACATTCAGCAAGTAGGAAGCTGCACTCGATGAAGATGAGATACAGGGGCACTCGATAAGTAGTACTCAATTTACTAGTAGACATAATAGATGGATGATGTTCTTACAACAACTGCGACACAATACTAACACATTATATAGTTCATATGACGACTTCCACACACCATTATTTCATAAACAAAGATCCACCCATCTCATCTTATACTCATATACCGATGTATGTGTCCCTGCTCACACAAACAGACCACACGGGTGCACGTACGTCCTCTTCTAACGGGCCACCGCATGCGCGTCCCCCTGATCACCACCACGCACCCAGATGATGCTGAGCTTAGTGAGGAAGTGGCACACTGTCACATCCCCAGGCTTGAGGTTATGCAGCTCAAAGAACGGGTTCTTCGGGCTCCACTGTGACGTGTCAAGGTGACACACGGCCAGAGCCTCCATCACTGCCGGCGCCGCGGTGCCATCCATGCTCACAAGCGTCACCGAGTATGCAGCGGTAGGGTTGGCGGTGTGGCAATAGTACACCGCGTATGGGTATGTCAGATCATGGCAGGTCACGATCTCCAACGACTCAGAGAGCTTCCGCATGGCCGTCACCTTGTACATCCCTCGCAGCGCCGGCGTTCCCGCAGCATCAATGGGCAGATTGGCCGCAGAGAACGCACGGACGTTGCGCGTCCCATGGAGGGACGCTGCAAGGTCGGCGAGGGACTCGAGGGAGGTGGCGCAACCTGCTTTTTGGCCGGGAAGCGTCCGCGGGTGGCCGCAGGTTTCAAGCGTCCATCGTATCTCTCTAGCCATCGCGAGCGACGCCGGTGCAAATATCGCCATGATGTCGGAGATGCGCTCCATGGAGAACGGGATGGATTCGGCAACACCGCGGGGAAGAAGCGCCGGCAAGGAGGTTGTCGGTGGGATAGTTGGACTTATCACAGAACCGGGCCGCAACATGTCGTGGAAGAAGAAAACGCCTTCCTGTTTTTTGTTCCCGTGATTGTGTGAGTGAGCATGATGACTCCCCTGTCCTTTTACTACAATGAAAAAATAGTAGAAAAACATTTATGATAATTTGTATAGTCAAACAATTGATTGACATATGAATGGGAATATCAAAACAGTAAAAAAATACCTTTTAAATGTGCGGCATGTCCTGTTGAAAATGTCTTTAGATCCTTTTCATGTCGTGGCACATATGATATGGTGACTTTGTGTGGATCCTCTTCATGTTCGTATCCGTATGACATTGTAACTGTATGTGGATCCTCTTCATGTCCCGATCCATATGACATTGTAACTTTATGTGGATCCTCTTCATGTTCAGATACATCTGACATTGTAGCTTTATGTGGATCATCTTCATGTTCCGATCCATATGACATTGTAGCTTTATGTGGATCCTCTTCATCTTTATTCAAGAATTTATTATCTTCATATTTTCCTTCTTCCAACCCATATGATACAGAGATTTCCCTCGGCTTTCCTTCTTGTTTTGTCCCAGATGAAACCGATGCTTCCTTTAGACTCCTTCCTTCTGCTCCATATACCACAAAGATTTCCTTTAGAACATCATCGCCTTCTACCCCATCAGACAAAGATGTTTCTTTCAACTCCTTTTCACCTTCTGACCTATATGCCCTTGAGACTTCTGTTTTATCCTTTCCACCTTTTGATCCATATGATACAGATATTTCCTTTAGATTTTCTTGTTTCCATGGTCCATATGCTGCAAAGATCTTATTTAAATTTGATAGAACTTTGTTTGAGTCCTTTTTGCCTTCTAACCCGTATGGCACTGATATTTCCTTCAGATTTTCTTCCATGTTTGTTCCATGTGTTGCAAAGACTTTGCCTAGTTCTTCTTCAATTTGTGACCCATGTAACATTGACGGTCCTTTCAAATCTCTATGGACTATTGGCTTATGTACACTTATGCCCTTCTCTATATCTTCTTCGCCTTGGGACCCATATGAGATGGAAAGTTCTTTTAAGCTATCTTCAACTTGTGATGAAATATGAACATGTTTATCCTCGTGATCAGGTTCTGACTTGTGTTTCTCATAGGTTGATCCAATTTTTCGTGCTCCTTTGAGAAATTTGAGGTTACTGGGATTCATAGTAACGTCGTCTAGAGAGGTGCGCACTGCAGGTATGACACGCATGATGTGCATAGACTTATCAGTAGGTTAATAGTGGTGAGGACATGTTGCGTAAACTCAATGAGACAATCAATGCATGCATGATAAGACAGCGAATTAAAAAGATATCAGCACATCATGCTAATACCATTCAATCAATGACACCCATATATTATCATGATGTGAATTTTTCTATTTTTTATGACCTGTAACGGTTCAAAAGGGTCGGTCTCCACACGATACAAGTACTATTCTTCTTATCTAATTAGCCTCGGTAATTTCTAAGTTCACGTGGTGGAGAAGACAAAAGTTTATTTATCCTTTACGGTACATATATTATGAAAATATTGATTGTTATGTAATAGTTTATATGTTTTAAATTAATACTAGTAAAACATGCCCATGCGTTGCACCGGGGGGAAAAATTATCCCTCATGCACACACACGGCGTCATCAAGGAATCATGAAATATTTCTCGATGTTGCATGCCAAACAACATGATAAGAGACGAATTTTGAAGTGTACTCAAGGTGTTTCTAATTTAATTTAGTTGCAAACATGCATATTAGACAGCTCCAATGAAAATAATTAATCAATCTATAAGGACATGCACACCCAATGTTCAAGGTTGCATATCAACATCGATTTGGTTACCCCCGCAAAAAACGTTGATATTGTTAAAAAAGACTTTATAGGCATAATTTAAAATAATATGAAAATCAACATTAATCCACTTGTTAACATAAAAGCTCGTATCAATAGTTTAAGTACAATCATCGTATAGAGGTCGGTTATTGTGCACTGTGCGATCTAGAAAGGATGATCATATGCATGTTGTAGCTGGTAGATACATCCGTATTTACAAAATCTAAAAATATATTTTTGTGATGGAGGTAATATATATTAGGCATTTCCAAAATACCCCATATAAAGAAGGTATTAGTTAAGGTTGCACTCCAAACCTAATTTTAGAAATTATTAACATACAAGATCATGGCATATTTGAAATCTACACATTTTCTGATGAATTTTCATATATAACTTGTTAAATTTTCAGTTGGGATTTAAAAGGTATGAATATTTTAAAAAGTATTTGAATATGTCATATTAAATAAAAATTAAACAAACAAAGAAGAAAATTTTGACACCAAAGGATCGAACTCAGGTGTTTTGGATAAAATCACGAGGCTCCAGCCACTGGGCTGTCCGCATGCTAGTGTCAATATAGCGGACCGCTTGGTAATAAACGCTTGGCCCAGCGACTTGGTGAGGAAAAAATGAACCGTTTTTTCTGACTTACGGGTGTCAGGTGTCATAGTGGGTAATTTATGTCAACTTCTGGAGCAATTTCCATGACGTACGGACAAAAGTTATCCTTGCTTTATTAGTAGGTATAGATTTATCATTCATTAGGACCAAATACTCACATATATTATTATCTTCATTTATGTTAGTAATGGATTGCAAAGGAAGAGTCATTATCAAAAAAGTTGTAGGTATCAAAGAGGGAAAGTTGTGCCACCAATTATCAATCAAAAACACTAAAATAAGGTCACCAAGGTGGGATTGTAGACTGTTTTGACGAGAGCAGAGAGAGAAAGAGAGACCTTTTTGCTGGGCTAACAGCAGGTTAATGATAGCTGGAGGCATTGGGATTCCAGGAAGGACCGCCTCCCAGTAGGCCTTCGGTATCTCCTCTGAGTTTGCCGTGGCCGCATCGGCTAAACTCACAAGCCAGCCTCCCCCTCCCCCAGTGACCTGCGTGCATCACAAAGCAACATAGGTAAGCAATTCGTGGCAAACCGACGCGCACCCAGACAACAACATATGTAAGCTGAGTCTGTGTGCGGATGCGCTGCCACAGACAGGAACTATCCGATTAGAACATGATTTTTGCACTCACCAAAAGAAGGGAGATGAGTGGCAGAAGTAGATCCATGGTGTATGTTGTTGTCTGATGTACTTGCTAGCAAGTAGTGGTGGAGCAAACAGGTTCAATCGCGGTCCTATTTATAGCCCAGATGGGTGCATAAAACTAATGCCTAACAATTTTGTAGATGCTCGTGAGTCCAAGATTCATGTGCCGAACTAACAGGCGTAGCTATACATATGACCCAAAGGCCAACTTGTGATGCCATTGGACACTGACCCCTCGGCCATTCACATATATAACACCTTGTAGTTAAGAAGTTACACCATGCGTTCCTCGTGTTTCTTTCTTTACTGGGTACCCCTCGGACATTCACATATATAACGACTGTAATTAAGAAGTATACCATGCGTTCCTCGTGTTCCTTTCTTTACTGGATATTAGAGCTTTGGCATGCCTTATCGGGAACAGTAAATTTCTCCCGTGTATAGCAACTGCTGGTGAAAATCTTGACTTAACCAAACAAAAAACGCCATGTAAATGTAATTCCGACCAGAGGGAGTGTCGTCTTGTATTTCCGGATGGAGGGGGCACTTTGGTAGCTGAATCCAAGATTCATGAGCAACAGTACACACATTTACGCGAGCGCTTCCCCGACCGATCCCGGTGGCCCAAAATCTTGGTTCAGATCATCCGTGAGGCGACGTATATGAAGAGCGCGTGTTTCATCGGCGACGAGGGAGAGATGGATCACGACATGCTCTTCTGGGCCATCCAGGAGGCAGAATCGTCAGATCCCGCCCAAGTTGCAAAGTGGGCAAGGTACAAGACGAGGAATCCCTCAAGGCTCAACATCAGGCCGCCTTCGGTGGTGGAAATTGCGCGCATCCCTCCGAAACTTCTACCGTCGGGGACGATTTCACTCCATTCCTCTGACCGGGCCGAACCCTGGCCTGCGGGGGCAGCGGGTGGATCTGCTGCCGTGGCCAGGTGAAGGCATGAGTAAGGTAAATCCGATCCCAAATCCTGATTCGGTTCTCACTCTAGATGTTGATTTAGAGAGCGTGATTGGTAGTGCTACTTTCGTAGATTATTGTGGGGTTATCCCTACTGAGACGCCCCTGCGGGACGACTCAGTTTTTACTGATGAGGGTTTGGGGATCTCCCCGTCTTCTCCGACGAATCTACGGGTTGCCGGGGATTTGCTTCTGTGAAAACGGCTAACGTGGCATGTGGTCCGTCGATGCCTTCTCGGGGTCCGCTTCCTACCCCTGCCCCGCTCTTTAGAGGATAGGTGGTTCGGAGGAAGCCAGGTTTTAAGAATACGTCTTCCTTTCTGGATGACGGAGAAGAGGTGGTGACGGAGTTTTTTGGACAGCTGTGGGCTATCCCTTCTCCACGTCCCTGCCGCCGCTATAACAAGCGCGTGGTTTCCCCTGAGAACCCTAAATTTTCGCTTCCCAGATTGTTCTGGGTTAGAAAAGATTTGTTCTTCAAAAATAAATTTACGGTCCAGGATTGCTTCCCTGTCTCCTCTACTGGGCCTTTTGACCCGATCCCACCATCTTCAAACCTTCTATTGAAGGAATAGGTCCTGGATCTAGATCCTTTTTA
>CBQS010235224.1:0-11195 GCA_900070015.1 Hordeum bulbosum | reverse complement strand
ACGCGCTAACTCAAACCCGAATCGCATCCGTGTGGACCCATTTCTGGCCCAAAATTGCGACTGAAATGTGTCGACGCAGACGCATCACGCACCTTCTCGTGTCCACTGTCCACGCCCGTCCACACGTGGCGCGTGGCGCCCGGTCAAAGCCAGCGGCGTCTTTATTAACGACGACCGCCCGCCACAGGCCCACACGTCAGCGGCCCACTAGCATCCTTTTCTAATCCAAGCGTGCGTGGGGTGGGGGGCTCATCCTCTTCCAGAAGCCGCCCCTGTCTACATCTAGCCACCCGCTCCCTCGTCGGCGGCAAACCCTAGCTACCACCATGGGGTTCTTCTCCGCGAAAGACAAGGGCAAGTCCCCCGCCGCCCATGTCGACGCGCTGGCGTCTTCCCTTGCGCCTCGCCACCGGGTCAGCATGCGAGTGCACCAGGCGAGGTGGCATTGGGAGGACCGCGTCCCCCTCCCCTACCCCGATATAACGCTGCCGCACGAGTGTCACTTGGATCCAGAGAGGATCCCAATGCCAGCGGTGCTACAGTCGGCAAGGGCGCATGCGGAGGAGGTGAGGCGCCAACGCGAGCAGCCGACGCCAGAGCAGCGGCGCATCCCCGTCTACGCTGCGGACTCCGCTGACCGGTATGTCTGGTTCGCATGGGAGCACGACGAGCAGCGCTGGCGTGGCGTCCGCGACATGGTGGCTGGACCTCTGTCGCCCCTTGTCGTGCGCGAAGAGGGCCAGGAGGCGGAGGCGACGTACCGGAACGCATTGGCGGTCGTCCTGCGCGCGAGCGAGGAGGAGGAGGCCACCTACGAGAAGCGGCTGGCGTTGGCCATTGCACTCTCCTTTGCCGGTGACACACTCGTGCCGCCGCTGGCCCCACCGTCCTCCTTAGGCCGGAGATGTACGCCTTGGACAGGGTGGTGCGCGAGTGGGTTAGCGCGCCACCCGTCTGGTTGGGTGCGATGCCGGAGCAGGAGGCGGCCTACCTGGAACACTGGTGGCACGGCGGGTGAGGGAGGAGGGCGAAGAGGCTCGACAGATCGAGCTGCTGGAGCGCGAGGCTGGAGACGAGGAGGAGAGTGCCGCGCTGCCCAGCAAGCGGTGGTGCAACAACTGACGGACGACGTCACAGCCGCCTGAAAGACGACCTTCCCCTGGGCTGGCCGACGCTCCTCGACCTCACCAGCCCCGACTACGAGGAGGAGGAGGACGCCTAGGGCAGCGCGCCTCCTCGTTTTTAGTTTATTAATTTTTTTGTTTTAGTGTAATGTGAACTATCGCCGGTCTTCCAGGCCGGCTTAAATGTTTAATTAAGGATTTTATGTTTTTCGAAGAAAAAAATTCGCATCGCCTAAAATGGGTCGTTAGCCGTGTTGGGCACAAGCACCGACCCAATTGCAAAAGCGGAGACGGATGTCCATCGTGCCGACCCAAACGAACAAAATGCGGACAAATACGTCGTCCGTTTGGGTCGGTGCATTGGAGTTCCTCTTAGGGCATGTATAATACATAGCCTCAGGATGATGCCTCGTACGTCATGTAGAATCAGATGTCAGGAAAAGTAGGTTCGGATGAGGAAACGAGATCCTTTACACAAGGCAGGTGCTTGAAGAGAAAAAGTATGATCCTGTGTGAAAAAATAAAAAAGTTAAAGTGAAAAGTAAAGATGCATGTGTGTTACAGTCTTTATTTTTTATTCTTTAATGAGGCAATATGATGTTAGCTTGCAATGGAAAGAAAAAATAATATAAATAAGTTACTTTTTGTTAAGAGGCATGTGTATTCCTATGTCATCATTGTACACGCACTTACTACATAGCCAAATGAACTTGTCCTGGTCAGGATAATCTTGTTCGTGATTCATAGGAAGAAAGAAATGAAGAAATCTTTCTGCGTGAGTGCATCGGCTTTGTGACTTTTACCGGCTGCCCCGGTGCAAAAGCAAATGCAAAAAGTACACACTCCGCTCCCAACCCAAGCCCCAAAACGAGGCTAGGCTGCACTTTTGGCTCAACCATCCACGCACAATTATTTGTGGGACTTCCGGCTCAGTTCCTTGCTCACCGCCAACTCCAACCCCCAGTGACATGCCATTCACCCACCTCGTCGCCGTCGCCGCCCACCACCGTCCCGCGCGGCCGAGATCAGGACACCGCAATGGCCGCGCGGGACCGGGGGGACACCGCCATTAAGCTCTTCGGCCGCACCATCCCGCTCCTCGACGCCGCCGCCGAGGTTAGTGAGCCCCAGCCTAAGTTTTGCAAATCCTTTTTTTTTAGGGAAATTTTGCGAATCTTACTTGGACGGGGGAGTTCTTCCCGTAACTTGGATGCGATGCGCTGCTCTTCTTTCTTTCTTGGCGGCTTTTGTGCTATCAAACTCAAATGTGCGGCTGGTTTTGCCGGGATTCTCTTTACGATTGCAGCTTGGTTTTTCTTTTTTGGAAGGGAAAGGTGGCATTGCAGCTCCGTCTTTCCCTCCCAAGAAGCCACCGGTTAATTGTTTGTTATTCTTCAGGAACCATTTTTGTTGTTGTTTTGTTTTCTTCCTTTTGCTGCCATGCTGCTTGATGTGTGTTTGAACCATATAAATCCCTTTTTTTATCCTAACCCACCCTTTTCGCCTTTAAATATATTTGTCTTCCTTATATTCAATTACGTTTCTTGGTCTTCTTAATTAGGGTTCATGTGCAGTAATTTATTTCATGCTATCTTTGTACCGAGGGCCTTGTTGATTTGACAAGATGTAGACAGCAGTGCCTTGGATTGGTATGTGCTACGAGCCTAATTGTCCTTGATAGTCTCCATCTTGAAAAGGTGTACTAAAAGGAAACAGTTCTCTATTGAGAAAGGAAACGGTTAAATAAATCCCTATGTCCATAAGGATTTCATTCAGCCTTTCCTGGCCAAATGATAGACCAAAGTTCAACTTCTTTGATCAAATACGTTTGCACTGAGATTGTTAAGATAGAATCCATCTTTATTAAGACTAAGCGTGTATTTTCCCCGGTGGCTAAGAAAGCCCAACAAAATCTAAATGCTTAATGCCAGTCGGGGAAAAACATTTGCTTCTAATCTTATTTTTATTTATTTTTGAAAGGCTTCTATTGTTATCTTTGTTAAGCTTCATGCACTAGCCAACGCAACCAAAAGTCGGAACTAATGAAAAGAGCTAGTGCAATCCACATATACTGCAACACCCCCTCTCACGTGTGACGGGGAAGACAAGTCAACACGTGCAACCGGAAGAGAGCGACGCCGGGCGGAACTCACGTATGACTTAAGAGGCCTCTATGCGGACAGATAGGGGGGCTACTAGCAATTTTTAATAAATTGCGAAGGCTAGGATTGAACTCAAGACCTTAGCTCTGATACCATGTTAAGTTTCATGCACTAGCCAGCGCAACCAAAAGTCCAGTCTGATGGAAGGGGTTAGCGCAATCTACATATACTGTAACAATCTTGAACTAGAGGGAAGCTTGGTTTGCTTCTGCTATGGACCATTGTCTCAAAAAAAAAGGAGTTGTGCTATGGAATGTCAAAACTAGTGATCATGAAATTCATTTATGCCTCACGATAGAACCAAAGTTATGCCAACCAGTTGGAATTACTGCCTCTGTACCATAATATATGATGTTTTTGCAGTTCAAATAGAGTTGCAAAAACGTCTTATATTATGGTATGGAGGGAGTATTATTTAGTTCAAAACATCTGTATTAGATACTGATCAACATAGCTTCAAGCGGAAACTTGAATCGTGTCATATTATATGTCCATTTTAACGATATCAAATGCCAAACCAATTCCACAAAATGATTTTGCAACCTACCTGGAAATGCAAAGCCTACAGATGTGCACACTAGTCAATGGTTCTGGTACTTTTGTCGTAAGTAGCTCTAGCTCTTAATCTAGTCCAATGCAGAGCCAGGATTTTAAAGATGGTTGTTTGATCCATTATCTTTTACTAGCTCTTTGAAGGTAGCTATAAGAAATTAGTGCAGTTCGGATCCATAAGTTAGTCTGATTGTTACCAAGGGTTCTTTTAAGAAGTTACTGCATATGGAATATACATTGACCAGCTCTATCCTACCCCTGTACAAAGAACTTCTTTCTTTGTTATAACAAGTATAGTGTGTTGTTAGTATTGGGGCAGTTGTGCAAAAAGGGAAATGATATATAGACAGGGAAGTGTGCCGGTGACTGTGAGGGGGTTAAGGACTTACCGGAGGCGCTTTTCATTGGCTCATTGTGCAGTGAGGACTCATAAAAATCTCCCAAGAAACAATTGCCATGCAAATCTATACTTTATACAAATTTAATATACTCATTCTGTTGCAAAAGAAGAGCTGGGTACCCTTGCACCATGGTAGTGTCACCTTGGATCTAGTGCTTTATGGTGAAACAGAAGTGCCTTAGGATTCGTCCAGTAACACCCCTGGTTCCTTGAAAAAAGGTAGCTCTTGTTAGCTTCATGCACTAGTCAACGCAAGCAAAAGTCCGAACCAATGGAATGGGCTAGGCAATCCACATATACACTTCAACACTCCCTCTCACGTGTGACGCGAGAAGTCAACATGTGGATAGACTCAGAGGTATGGCTCAAGAGGCCTATACGTGGACACAAAGGGGCGAACACCAATTTTTTAATAAACTGCGAAAGGTAGGACTTGAACTCAAGACCTTAAGCCCTGATACCATGTTAAGCTCCATGCACTAGCCAACGCAACCAAAAGTCTGAACTGAAGGAAAGGGCTAGGAATCCACATATACACTTCAACAGTTCTTAACCCCAAGTATGAAAGAGTCCCAAGATTGCAAGTAACTATGAGAGAGAAACGGACAACCGAATATCATAAAGAAAGGGGCAGTCAGTACAGAGGTGAAATTATCGGTAATACGAGTCTATGCTTAGCACCTGAACAAACATAGTGAGGCATGCAATTCATGGATAAACATGAAACTAAATTGTACATTACTGAAGAATGTGTTGCATGTTAATATAAATCAGCTATAATATCAAGTAGATGTTATGACATCACATAATTTTAGCAGCTACTATAATAAATCTTTCGTGATTTCGTACTCTCTTATGCCAACAGTGTCTGCATTGTTTCCAGTATGCCATATTTCTGTGCCTTGTAGTAATTTGAGAAAATAAGAGTAACGTGATCAACATTGATTTTTTTGTAAAACTGTAACTTCTTATCGCCTATGTAGCTAAATCAACATGAACTGTGCTCAATTTTGCATTCTCTCTGTTGGCACTACCTAAAATTATGCTATACCACTTTGAATTATCAGTTTCATGCATGTTAAATAATATTTTTCAGGTTGTCACCAAGCTTGGAAATGATGCAAACAGCAATGACGCGCCTTGTGTCTCAGACCAGCTTTTGAACGTCAAAGCAACTCCTTTCTGTTCCAAGAATGGAGAGCAGAATGATCAAGCTATCAACAAAAATGGGGTGGAAATGAGAACTGGTTTCAAAATTGAGGAGATTAAAACTGGGTCCGATGGATCTGGCCAAGACAAGGTACTCAAGAAGCCTGATATAATCGTGCCATGCCCTCGCTGCAATAGCATGGAAACAAAGTTTTGCTATTTCAACAATTACAATGTTAGCCAGCCTAGGCATTTCTGCAGGAACTGCCAGAGGTATTGGACCGCTGGTGGAAATATTAGGAATGTCCCTGTAGGTTCTGGAAGACGCAGAAATAAGCATGCCTCTCACTTCCGCCATGCTATAATGTCGTGTGATGCTAACATAGCTGCTCCCGGAGATGTTTCCAATGAGATTCACCATCTAGCTCTTCCACTTTTACCTCAGGTTCTTCCAGGGCCAATTAAAGAAAATGAAACAGTAAAGGAGTTTGGTTCTGGAGTACCAGTTTGTAAGTCTATGACTTCAGTCCATAATATTGAAAAACAGAAGGATGCTCACCTTGTTTCCTTGGCCTCTGATGATAATAACGAAGACCAATCATGTCCATCTTCTGTGACAGTATCGGGTTGCTCAGAAAATCAGACGCCGGATAGCGCAGTTAAAAAAGAGCCAAGCAATGTGTCAGGATACTATAATGGCATAGCAATGCCTCACCCTCATGGACCTGCTTTGGTGTTTCCCTGGAGTCCTGGATGGAACAGTATTGCTGTCATGGCAGCTGCTCAGTGCTCAACAGAGCCCATTTATGGGTTGCAAAATGTGAAGCATGGTCCGTCGTGGGTGTCTCCAATGATGATGGCAGCTCCAGGAATTTGCACGCCTGTTGTTCCCTTTCCTATGATGCCACCACTTTGGAGCTGTATTCCTGGTTGGCCTAATGGAATGTGGAGTTCACCATGTCCTGAAAGTAATGGCCCTCCAAACAAAATCACATGCTCACAGGACAATTCTCCTATACTTGGAAAGCATTCAAGAGAAGCAGGCCTACAAGAAGAAAAGAGGGAAAACAACGTACGGGTCCCTAAAACTCTAAGAATTGATGACCCAGCTGAGGCCACAAAGAGTTCGGTCCGGGATACTCTAGGCATCAAACCTGATGAGAAAGGCATGTTTGAGCCTCTCCAGACGAAGGTTCTAAAAAATGACAAGACACCAGAATCTCCTCGGGCTCTGCAGGCCAATCTAGCGGCCTTTTCATGCTCACGGTCATTTCAGGAGAGGACTTGAGAAGCTTGATATTTTGTTTCTAACCAGTGTCATCAGCTGCCAAAGTGTTGTCCAAACCAGTGTCATCAGCTGCCAAAGTGTTGTCCAAAGGAAGGGGGATATGCCACAGTATGGTCAGTATTTTGTGCAGGGCATCGTCTTGAGTTTATATGTTCCTGGACTGCAAGCACCCCTACAGCCAGCTCAAATCAATTAAAGACCTACCAAGTGCTCAACTTTTTGTTCAGCCATTGTTTAGGTTGGTCAGATGTTTGTGCTTCTTCAAGGAGTATATTTATGTAAAACACGCGGTGAGTTTTCTAAGCACTGGTCAAACGATGAGTTTTCTAAGCACTGGTCAAGTTTGGAAAGTGACTCGCTGCATCGAAGTGGCTCGCTGGAGTTCAGAGCGTGCTCCATCTAGCCCTTACTTGATGGAGCCAAAATGTTACTTATGATGTTCTCTTCCGTTTTAGGAGGATTGATGCTCTGATGTTTGTATGTAGCTAACATGTTCTCAAGTTTATGAACTGATTGTTATGCTAACCTTCTCCAAATGCTTAATTCAGGAACTGAAATGGAACCAGCTCTGTTTGATATAGACAAATCTGAATATATTATGTGATGTGAAGCATGGGTGCCCATGTGCCCATTGTACGCTGAACATATCAAGTGCGTTTATAAAAGAAAGGGTTAGACCAGTACGAGAAGCAATGGAACAAAACATATGAGCAACAAATACATATTTTGGATAGAAGAATAAGTGATAATATACATCGCAGTATTCACCCATTCACCTAATGACTGATGGTGGACACCACACAGCAAGGCGCAAATTCTTGGGACGTCAACAATTTCTATTTCCTTTTCAGTAAATCTTAGATGCAATACATACATATACACACCCTGGAGGCTAAACCTATTGCCGTTAATAAATGAATGACCCATATACACACTGAAAGGGTGGAAACGAACAAAAGAAACAGAATATAAGAAAGAATACTAACACTATATGCAATGTCCCTGCAAGGGTCATGAAAGCGTTCGCATTGGAATTTCTGAACGATTCACCTGATTTAAAGCCTTAAACTTCTCTATTTCTCGTCCGATTTGAATGTCAGTGGGAACAAAATGCTCCATGAAAGCCTTGATTGCAAAATGTGGGACCATTGCTGTGACAACAATAATAAGCAGCAGTAACCAAAACAAGCCTTGTCCCATTATGTGATAGATGGCCCTGAAATTATTGTTTGGCGTCAGTTGGTTGCATCTATTATAGATAACCATAAACAGGAGCAACAGGTGTTGTGCTTATCCAGAATCCTACTCAAGAAAGCATGGACAAATAACTCATTTTACTTTTAAGAAGCCCAGAGATGCTTGCAAGGAATAAACAGTGTTTAATCTATGTATTCTACTATAGTGCAAAGGAAATAAACAAAATGTTATGGTGGAATGAAACAAAAGAGCAAGGGCCATGCGCATGGGTGAGATGCTGCCTGTTGATTTATTATCACAAGGGACATCTCGAACTCAGAAACTACATATCACAATCTCGGCCTCCCAATTGCAGTTATAACAGCTCAAGGTTTATTTTGTTTCTTCGGACAACTCATCTCTTATAATACAAACACATGTTGCAGGAAACTTGCAATCATATATGTCCAATGGAGAAAACAGTCAGAGTACCTTTTAACGGTTTTAAAGACTACTGCATCTTTTATGCCAACACCACAGCTATTGCATGGAATACAAAATAATGGCATCAGTAATAAGATGTGGGAGATGAAGTACTTACCCATAACCAGGAAGAACCCATATCGAATCTATCACAAAGAGACAAATCACTGTTGCTGCTATCGTCCCCCATATGAACGCATGTATAATCCAATTCCACTGAATGATGTCCATGGCCAATTGCATATTTACAACGATGACAGATGCAAGTGCCCACAAATCTCCCAGACTAGACATGCCTATAGTACTTTGTCGATATGCAAAATACGGTATGTAGAACACAATCAAACTCTGCCAAAGTGCTTCAAGCATATTGAGGACAAACAAATTCAAATTATATTTCTCATTCCGTTGGCCAGATCCATAAAGCTTTGGGTAAGCTAGCAGTGTTGACTTGCTAAGATCCTTGTCAAGAATACCAACAACAATTGTCGGAAGGGATGTATAAAGCACAGTATACAGGAGACTACTCCATTCGGTGATAGCAGTCGTCAAAGTGAATGAAGTATAAAGCACATACCTGAGATCACATCATAAGCATTATTCTGGGGGGGCTATTTTTTTTTTACTATCCATGCAAAAAAATTGGAAAAATAAAGAGTTGCTCCATAACATTTTTTAATAACTCAACCGACTATAACCAAAAATTATGGTCATACCATAGAATTATTATTATATCATCGCAAAAAAAATGTGGTCATAAATTTATAATTTATAATGCCGAGGTACACATCTTATATGTAACACATGAACGCTAGAAAATTTACAGGTCTCCACATTTTCCAGATTAGATTAATGATATGGATGATTTAAATAGCCGCCAAGTTGTTTTCTGCCCAAAACAAGTAGTAACATTTTCCCAAGTAATGAAGTATTTATCCCCTCCAAAAAAAGTCTTACCAGAAAAGAACCAAGACAAATGTGGCATTCTTGTAGAAGTTGTAAAGGATCATGTAACCCATTCTTTGATAATTCCAGTGACCATGAACTAATAGAAGAGGAACCAAGAATCTGAATTGTCCCATAGAAAAATCTGATGCCATAACAGCTTGTCCTCCTTCTTGGCCACTGATACCAACCCCAACATCAGCCATTTGAATCATTGAAACATCATTTGCTCCTGAAAGTCACAGGTCAAGTAAACAGTATTAATAATGCACATATTGTCTCCTAAATAAAAATGTAACATAATAGAGGAAGCAGGCCGGTATACCGTCACCAATTGCTAAGGTCATATCATCTGTCCTGTTTTTGATAAGTGCAACTATCCCTGCCTTTTGTAGCGGAGCCACTCGACAACATAAGACAACACTACATTCTGTTGCTACTTTGAAAAGCTATCACAACAAAGTAAGACAGACCATGTATCAGTTATGACATCTTTATAAGATGATCTTATCACTGAGAAGGACAAAAGGAAATTAGTACAGCATTGATAGAACTACATATGGACAAGTACCTCTTCTTGCAACTCTGTCTCAAGTATGTAAACAAGGCTGTTACCGTCCACAATCAAAGCAAGAACTGTACCAGAAGATTCTGATGCCAACACTGGATTTGGTGAGCCAATTGACGAAGCAACTCTGTGCTCCTTAGTTCTTGCAAGTGCTTCCTCGAGACTTTTCTTGCAAGAATCCTTAGAATTTTTATTTATCACAATTTGTGTCATGTCATTCGTCAGCAGCTTACAAGAATAGCCAATAGAAATTGCTGTCTCCTGCTTATCCCCTGTTAAAATCCAAACTTTCATGCCTGCTTGCCGAAGAGATTCTATTGCTTCTGGTACCCCATCTTGAAGCTTATCTTCAATCCCACAGGCCCCCAATATGTGGATATTGCACTCTACATTGGCTGCAATTGATCGGAGTAAATTTCCCCTGCCAAGTACTGCTGTGCTAGCCTTCTCGTATGCCAACTGCCACTCCTCAAATTCAGGTTGACTCAATTCACGCATACCAACAACAAGAGTTCTTAGGCCAAGTGATGAATATTTGTGGAGATGTGCCTCTGTAGCACGAACATTGTCCAGCTCTAATGATTTATTGATAATTCCAAACATTGAACTGTCTGCACCTTTGACATATAACTTAACAGTCTTATCAGGGCAGCCGACAATGACAGACATCCTCTTACGATCACTATCAAACTCATGAAGTCCTAATACATCATATCTGCACATTACATACCGGCAGGATATATCAGAACTGTAAGCCAAGCGTGCTAATGATCTATTGAATCAAAACTGGCACGTAAAGGATACAATTTACGGTGAGAGATGCCTCCGAAGGCGAAGGGGGCGACTAGCGGAGACAAGGTAGAGGGGGTTCGTGCGATCACCGGCGCGGCGGATCCAGACCAGTCAGGGCCAGTTCACTGTGTGGGTGGTCCGAACCTCGCCGGCGATGCGGATCGGGGATCCAGAGATCCGGAGATGCCGGGTCAATGGGCAGGGCCGGTGGTTGGCGTTGCAGTTCGGCAGCCGGCGACGCATCGAAGATGGGTGGTGTCTTTCCAAGATTCAACAACGGATCGGTCTCCAGTTCTTCAGGGATCGATCTGCCTACACCTGGAGTCATTCTGGGTGACTGTTAGAGATTTCGAAGATGACATCTTGGCTGGTTGCTACCTGATCGACAAAGTCTGTCCTTCGGTTGGACAGGTACTGGAGATCGACGGATACAGGGTGTTGGTGCAGCATCAGTGCGAAACCACGGCCCGAGTGGAGAAGGTACCATGCATTGATCTAGTCTCTAATTCTAACCGTGTAGGAGGTCGTTTCTGGGCTCTTGCAGGTTTGGATGATG
>CBQS010235190.1:0-11444 GCA_900070015.1 Hordeum bulbosum | reverse complement strand
TGACTGGGAAGTAGCAGTCTTCAATCCATCAAAATCACTAAGGGGCACTAGATGCACTTACAAGTCTCCTCCTCTTTATTCTCTTGTCTTGGACCTTCTTCTCTCTATGGAGATGGTCTTGAAGCGGCAAGGAAGATGAAGGATAGTGGCTAGGGTTGGAGGTATATATATAAGAGGTCTATCGGTTTATCCTCCATAGATGTGATCATCCAAGGGCTCAAGACGAGTATAATCCTCTCGCAAACCTTTCTTATTGTCCAAAGATCATGTGGGAAAAAATGGGGCATGAAGAATCTCGTTCGGAATTGTAACTTTCGATGTTGTTTTCACCTAGTACGACCGCTGGTAAGACTTCACGTAGTCGTACGAGACATCGTCTTTCGTTCTGTCTCGTTCGACATTTTGCTCGCCATTTCTTAATATGGGCTCCAATTTTGATGCTCTTAAGCTCGTTAAAATTGAGAGAGACGATGACGCGCCAATGGTGTTATATCTTGGTTTGGAGCAATTGAAAAAACACTTTCTTTGGCCTTCCAAGTGCCCAAGTCTAGTGTCGTTAGTTCTTCGTATTAAAGCCATCCTTGGTACTTTTATCGTGCTTGGTCCTAGGTTGCTCCAAAACACCTGTAGAAACAAGAAAACTAAGAAAACTTATGAAACTAAATAAAGCCACAGAAGTGCAATGCTAACTATGAAAAGTGTAAAACCACGGTAGTCATTCGTAATGGACGCATATTTGGTTCAAGAGAGATAATATATGTAAAAAAACTACAACAAATGAGATCTAAAAATGCGTAAAATATAGAGCCATCAATGCACCTTATGAACACAAGTTATCTTCATGGAGGCGCGCCCCTCTCTAGTTCTCTGTAGTTCCAGAAAATAGAGAAGTGACATGCAGTTCTCCTCTCCCTCTCTAGTTCTCAAGCGACGCATATCTCTAGACGGCCAAGCGTTGTCGGATCTTCAAGCTTGTACGCGTGCAATCCATAGAGAGATCGTTCTTTTGATCTTTGTTCGAGGGACTTCAAGAACGATCTACACTGACTCCTCTTCCACTGCAATTCGAAGTTGGTAACGATATCACTTAATTGTGTATGCATATTCATAGTGATCCTCGGATCTTGATCCGTGGGAAAAAAATCTACTATGTTTCCTAACATAACCTTGACATTGTTGTTGAACCATTGAATGTAGGAAGGATGAGGGTGTGATCTAGTGGTAAGAGACAACTTCTTCACCATCTACATGCTAGCCAAATTGTTGCAACTCTCTCCATCAATGATGACGTGAACACAACTTTTCGTCACAACTCCCTTTGTATGAAACAAATCATGTCTCTGATTTTTCTCAACTTGTGTTACATGCACACTCAAAACTCGTTAAGAACTAAACTTTCATACATGTCAACATCTTTAGCTGCCATATATTGTGTATCTTGTTCCGAGTCATCACCGTCCTATTCTTCACGTGCAATAAGAGTCAAAGGCTCCTCATCCTAGTCACTAGCGGGCTCATACCCACCCTTTTCAGTAAAAATCATCACACCTTGGATCGTCATTGGCTTGCATAGTGATCTCCACCAAAACAACACCAAAAATTAATATCACTAGTACATGTTTGACCTGGGGATACCATGGATAACAAAAAATTCTACACGGGACCATCGGGTTCGTCCTTGGCGGATGGTGGAGGTGTTTGTTTTGTCAACTCTCTAGTGGAATTGGCGGCTAAAACATGCGACCGTGCAGCAAGACGTGTGGAAGTAGAAGACGTATGTGGTTTCCATGATGAAGTTCGTTCTATAGAAAAAAGGAAAACGTTTAAAAGCAATCGGATGATTTCCTAGTTTGTCAGCCGCGTCGGACACCGTCTGATCACAGATGATAGTGTGGCGCCGAATGCACATGGAGCGGTTCTGTGTCCACCTCGTAAGTTAGCCTACCCATGTACCGTACCTTTTTTAGCATAGCCCACCTATCCTAGGTGCGTAGCGTCTAGCCTGCTGACCTAAAGGCACACGGTCATGTTCTTTTGTTTACTTTCATACCACACTTAGTGCTTTGCCATATAGCTACATATATGATGCTAGAAATAATCTCAAAATGATATGTTCAAAAATACAAAAATATCAGTATGAAGCACATAGCAAGCGCCAAACAAGGATTCCAACACCATTATCTTGACGTTTGTCGTGGATGTTTGTTGGATTTGGTACTAGCAATCTCATGGAGTCATGGTTGCTTTGGATATAGCAATGTTTAGCATAGCTTTCTTGAGGTTGTGGCCACTGAAGCATCCCATCACAGCATCTACCGAGCAATCGGGTTGCCGTTGTAGCATCGTCGATGCAGTCATGCCATTATCGTCGCAGCACTGCCATAGTCGAAAAGCATGCCCTCACAACATCGCTGAAGCACTCGGGCCTCCATCGTAGCATCGTCATGGTCGTCGAAGCATGCCATCGCAGCATCGTTGTGACCGTTTGAAGCATGCCATTGTCGCGGTTGGTCGCAACATCGTTGTAGTTGTTGAGCACCCATCGCAGCCATCGAAGCATAGTGTCGCAACATCATCGGAGAACTCGGGTTGCTATTGTAGCATCATCGTGGCTGTTGAAGCACCTGTCGCGGTCGTTGAGGCACAGCGTCGCAACATCATCGAAGCAGTTGGGTTGCTATCAAGTAGCCAGGTTGCCGTCGTAGCACCGACGCAACCCTCAAAGCACATCGCGACCACCAAAAGCATGTCTTCACAACAACATCGAAGCAGTCGAGTTACCGTCACAACATCGTCGTTGTCCCCAAAGCACACTATCGTCATGTCGCCGTCGTGGCCGCCGAAGCACACCTTGTGCCATCATCGCAGCCGTCAAAGCATGCCATCGCAATTTTTGAAGCGGTCGGGCCTCCGTCGCAGCACGACTAGAAGCAGTCGGGTCCCCGTCATTTTTATGTGACTGTAGCTCATACATATGGATGTTGGTAGCAAGGTATATATATGATCGTATATAATTTTTGTTGCATGAACAAAATCAGTCATCCGAAAAATAGCTTAACCAGTCGTGACATGGTCTCAACCCACGTGATGTGTGGACAACAGTGCCCCCACATACCACAACTGAGCACACCACGTGAAGGCAAAAAAAGCTTGTGCAAGGCCGACTTACTCAGTGAATCGTACGACTGAAGACGCAAGCTGGTGGACTCATCGGGTGGCTACTGAATAGGCTGGTTACTTGCGGGTATCAACCGGATGATGCCTAGCATCCTTAAAAAAATAGTCTATGCTATGGCTGCAATGGGTGCTCTACGATTAGCTTTGCAAGCAAGATGAATAAACGAGTGGCATTATTATAGTCCTTAGACTCTAAGATGGTTTGAATTTCTGTGTTTAACCGACTCATAAAACATGCAAGCATGTCTTCACTTTTTTAACAATACAATATCTAATCAACTCAGTTTTAGTTACTGATAATACTAGACAATACCCCACGGGTTCCAGCGGCATGTTAGTGCAACATGGAGCTAAAAAAATGGCACAAAGTAAGAAAAGGAAGTGTAAAATCATATAAGTAAGAAATGTTTGCATTACTAAATAATGGAGTCACAGTTAGTAAACTGAAGTGAAAATGAGAAGATGAAACCATGACTCTAGGTTAGATGGCGGAAGAGGAACCACTGCATACTAAAAGAAATAAAGTCATGGTGATCACACAAATAGGAACTGCAAAATTAATTAACTGTTTTTTGGCTCTCATGCACATTTGGTGATGTGCAATGTTGCATGTTGGGATAATTAGCGGTAGTGGAAACTGAAATGCGGATGTGGCACCATGTTGGCGGGGATGGTATGCATGTAGGATTAGTGAGAGAGAAGACTTAAATGCTTTGCTTAGTGGGATGTTGAGGTGAACATTTTACATGTTAAAAGAATTGGGACCGGCTCCTTAAGGATGTAAGATTTCTATACATGATTTTTTTTTCTTGTCTTAAATGCTGTAATTTCTTTTAACTGATTCACGCAGTTAAATAGTTGAAGTATTATCGTGATATGATTTACAATGTTCAGACCATCGAAGGAAAGCAAAATCTGTGAATTCACAAACAGTAACAGTAACATGTCTATTATGAGGATATTGTAAGACTGGAGCCCTCCAGCACAGGTACAGGTACAGGTACAGCCCCGCCAGCGCCGTCCGATTTGTGTCGAACGTGTGGTAGTACTGCTCGATGAACGCCTTTGCGACTGCGCCGTGGTCCTTTTCCGCCGTTGTTGTCGAGGCTAGGAATCTCTGGCAGGCATATCTGATAGTATCTCTTACTACAACCCACTTGCACTCGGTTGGCCTCACGCGTGCTCCACGACCACCACCGTCGCTCAGCACCGGCGACCACCACCACCATCACCACTCCAAACCCAACTCACCTCCGCCCGCACCGCACGCCCGAATAAAAGGCCTGGAATCCCCGGGCTGCCGCCGCATCACTTGGCTGGGACTGGGACAGAGGATACGGTCGGCCGGGCGGAAATGGGAGCGAGTGGGTGACATGGTGAGGCGGAAAAGAGCTCGGCTTTGTTCACTCTACAGAACACCATCCTTGCTCTGTGATTCATGCTAGATGATCCAACGGGGAAGAGCGTTCGCGCGGGAAGCCTAAAAATTCGACATATCATTTGAGTTTATTATAAAGGACGTGCATCACTCGATGCACAAGCCACGGGCGTTCTCTTTTCAAGAAAACAAATACGTTTGGCAGGGTGAGGCTCCAGCCCTTGTGCGTCATCTTGTAGCCAACGATTCGACTGTGCTTATTGGTTATTGTAAAGCTCTCTTCAGTCTAGCATATTTACACCGGTGAATTCAGTCCATATTTTCCTTTCTTGGCGTAAGGCAAATCGATCCATCATCACATATAGCATCAGGACATTCCCAAATGAACCAAAATTACCATCAGATCCCCTCAAGGGGAGACCTGAAATCCATCCATCCATCCATCCATCCCCGCTTATCAAGGGAGAGGTGGCAAGATACCCCACTGGTGCAAGAGCCCCTGTCCGGTTGTTACCTCCAGCACCAGGAGAGCCAACACGGCCAGCATAGCAGCACGTCCATTCCATGTCTCGGCACTCTTCGTCCAGCCCCACTCCCACACAATCACCGGAGGAGGCAGCATGTCGCGTTTCGAGTCGTACGCTGCTAGCAGCTCCTCCACGCTTCCAAGTGGCACCAGTGACTGCAAAGATAATTCACCATATTTCACTGGAAATTCTACTGTGAAAGAGTGTAAGTTTGCTTCTTGATTAAATTGAAAATTGCACTACCTAATGCCAGTTCCTTCAGATTTACAAACTACTGCAAGTTCAATTATTATTTTCAAAAAGGGGCGCTTTATTATTACTTCAAAGATTTAAGCATTACAGGAAGTTCAATTATTTAGGAAATCGTTCAATGAATCACTACTATGCTGACCACGGAAGTCCAAGTGATCAGCGCTTTGACCAGTCAGATTTTCATACGAGGGGTGTTCCATCTAGGGCGTGTTTTTGCATGTCACTTACGTTTAAACAATTTTAACATTACTTATTTTCTGCTGACCTTAATTCAATATTTGTTCTTAAGTTTTAATGCTACTCATATATTCTTACTTTTTATTATTTACAACCAATGTACTCATATACTAGTTGTAATAACATCTTATATTATACGTAGGACGGAGGGAGTACTAGTTAAACAAAATCAGCTCCAATTTGCACCAGTATGTTCTGAGCCATATAAGCTCACTGAATCACCAGGCCTGTGTTTTAAGTTTTACCTCTAGGTTGAAAAAACCACATGCATATTAGAATATTGGGAAGTGACATGATTGATTAAAGTACAAAACACAAATAGAATGCATTTTGCATGTCCTGTGATACTTGTTACCTGCCGAGCCTCAAGGTTGGAAACTGCCATTGCGCCAACATAAGGCAGGCTTTCAATAACAGCATCCGCAAGATCTGAAATGAATGTGGGCTCACAACCTAAAGCAGGAACTCGTCCCCAGTGCTTTATACCAGATTGTAAAGCCAGCTCCTTGTACTCCACGTCGATTTCTTCCAATGTCTCAATGTGTTCGCTGACAAAACTGAAGAGAGAAGACCAGAATAAACAATCATGCTTATCAAACAAATAGTTTAGTCTATAACGGGCATAACACATATAGAGTATCACTTTAATTACGACAGCAGAAAGCAAGTTAAGAGAAATATACCTTATGGGAACTGCTAGAAGGCTCTTTACCCCTCTCTGCCCAAGAGCAATAATTGTCTCGTCAGTGTAGGGTTTCAGCCATTCCACTGGTCCTACTCGGCTCTGAAAATTTATGCCAATATGTTAGTTTAGAGGGCCAGATAACACTTCAAATAAGACCAACCATCATGTATCCGCTGCTGTAACTGGACTGGAGCAACCACTAAATGGATGTTATGCTAGTGATATACACTACATAGGCTCCGCATTTGGATGGTGATTGCAAAAGCCAAGGAGTACTGTAGTTGCTTACATAAAATACACAGGGTATCAGCGTGCGATGTATTGACCTGATAAGCAAGTGTACATGGATTTGCCATTCCTCTTTTTTCGAGCTCCTCCATGATAAGATCCACGCACTCTTCCATCTCTGCTTTATACGGATCACCAGCTTCTTCAACGTATGCCAGAGGAACTCCATGAGCACTGAAAAATATCATAACCTGCAAATCTCATATCCCATCAGGTATAATATTTCATTCATCGGAACAAAGAAACTGAAAAGGCTAAGATCTGTCTGAAGTTAAGAAAATAAATGGATGCAAAATAGGAATAATCTAAGATATATATTCATCAATTATTAGATATTTTTGCTTGAAGCTTATCATACTAGGGTAACTGCTGTAGAACTGGATGAGGTGCTTTCTTTGTTGTAGGACTTTCGCCTTGAGCATCAGCCGGCCCAAAGGTTCATCGCTCACAGCCTGCCCTTCTCCAAGAATGCGTATGCACGGATCATTGCAGAAGATGGCGTCGACCCCAACGCAGCACTAATCTGGGTTTCCAAAGCTCCCAACAAGGTGAAGGTATTTGCATGGATACTGTTCAAAGTTAGGCTCAATAAAATAGCAAATCTACTCCACAAAGGTATTGGGCCCAATAGATCCTGCCCAATATGTGTTGCTCCTTCAGACGATGTGCTACACTTCTTCCTCCTGTGCCCTTCTGCACGTCAAGTTTGGTGGCGGTTGGGGCTCATGCCGCCAAACAGTCTACACCAAGCTTGGGACATCAATGCGCTGGAGGGGCTCAAACTTCCGTTTGACCCACTGTCCTCTTTTGTGACATCCTGGCTTATTAGGAATGATAGACTACTCAAATCAACAAGGGATTCCTTCTTTTTCGGGAGCCCATCCGAAAGGAACCTCAAAGTTAAGTGTGCTTGGCTTGAAGCAAAGTTGATCCCAGGTGCGCACGAGTGAGAACAAAGTGCGCAAGAAAGACTAGTGTTGGTCTGTGGGGACAGTCTAGATCCTACCCCGCATAACGGCCGGGAACCGGTGGCTATGGCCGGGGTGTTACAAATGGTATTAGAGCCAGCCCTCGTGGTTACATGGGCTTGTGCAGGTCAGTCGCGCAGACATGTACATGGCGCGTGTGGCCCGTAGTGGCACACGACATGGGCACAAATGGATGCTGGTACTGGCGCGCATAGACGTGTGCTAAGAGGGGACGGTCCTGCTAGGCTAACGAGGACATCGGTTCCTTTGAATGGGGGTGTATATGAAGGAAGACTTTGTTTTCGAAAGCCCATCCGCATGGAACCTCAACGTTAAGCGTGCTTGGCTTGGAGCAATTTGAGGATGGGTGACTGATTGAGAAGTTGATCCCAGGCGTGCACACTACTGAGGACAAAGTGCGCAGAAAAGACTAGTGTTGGTCTACGGGGCCAATCCAGATCCCGCCAGACGTAACGACCAAGAACCGGCGGCTATGGCCGGAGTGATGGAGTCAAATCCAGCAGATCTCGGCTAGGGGGTCCCGAGCTGGTAGTCTTGACATGATGGAAACAAAGGACATAGGAGTTTACCCAGGTTCAGGCCCTCTTGAAGAGGTAGTACCCTACGTCCTTCTTTGATTGTATTGATTTCGAGGTGGTACGGAGTACAGGTGAACTACTGCGAGAATTAGTGCGTACGAGTTATTGTCTACGGCTCTCACCCCTCGGTTTATATAGATACCAGGGGTGCCTAGGGTTTACATAGGTCTGTTGCATCCACGGGTAATCATGAAGAAGACTACCTTCAAATCTAAGGGGTGCACGCGAAGTCTTTGGAATCTTCCATCCTGGCCCTCTTGGGCCGGAAGAACGAGGCCCACTTGGTTTATCTTCATGGGGGGTCCTCGACCTAGCCCATATGGCTGGTGGCCAACGTGGTTAGCACCCCCTATTCCAGGACACTATCATGGAGTGTTACAAATCTATGTGACATTTTGGCTTAATACGAATGATAGACTACGCATCAACAAAAAATTTCAGTAGCCCGTCCGCAAGGAACCTCAAAGTTAAGAGTGCTTGGCTTGGCACAATTTGAGGATGGGTGACCGACTAGGAGGTTGATCCCGAGCGCGCACGAGTGAGCTTATTCAAAAAAACTACTGAGGATGCATTCTCCAGAAAAGAAACTTCCGGAAGAGTGATTCCTACGGCTCCCTTACAAAGTTAAATATTCTACCCCCTTAAGCAGTTCCAACCAGGGCCTGTTTCAGGATGAGTGGCTAAATTTTATTATGTTATTAGTAACCTAGATGACAGCGTTTCTGTCTTAATGTATCCCCAGTTTAAAAATATTAAGCATTGGCAATTCGGCACACATGGATTGCCTGAAAGAATGACCTAGTATTATACTCCGATGTCAACAGCCTTCTACTACTTTCAGTCAAGAGAGGACACCAAGATCATGAAACATGGTTCTTACCTTCTGCGGTTTTGGAAATTTTAACAACTCCTTCTCGATCAAAGTTGCCATGGCCTTAATATATCCTTCACGCTGATACCAAGAAGGAATAACCGTATGTTGCATATTGACCAGATACTCATCCTCCCTAAAATTGCAGCTGAATGTGTCACTCGTATAATCTTGAAAAGCGATGGGCAATTCATCATTTCAAATTACTATACTTACCTGAATATGCTCTCCAGAAGACGGAGACTTGAACCACTGGTCGATATGGAGAACTGGGGGTAAAGAGGTAGTACAACAAGTTTTGTGATTCCATCCTTTTTTATCTACAATGCAAAGAGGACAAATTAATGTCTTGTGTGACGAGATATAAGTTACGGTACTCTAAGTAATTTACCATATCTGTAATAGCATTGATATTGAAAGTTTCATGAACTTTGAATATTCTTTTGCAAGTTAGAAGATTTAAAACTGCATCTCAGATTACCATACTATTGCCAATAACAATCCAAAAGTAAATAATGTGTTAAAGAGTATTAGTATAGGTCTAGATCACTTTACGTGGTAGTCTAGATTCTCTTCCTTGTACCCCAAGTCTATTGTACTATACTATAGTTGTACCCCAAGTCTATTGTACTATACTATAGTTGTCCCATTGGCCATGCAGTACAATCTAAGTTGCCCCTCTAACATGGTACCGTGAGCCCAGGTTTAGTGTTTTCTGCTCCGGTGCCACAACTCGTTTCTTCCCAATCGGATTGTTTTCCCCGGTCTCCACGGTCAATCTTGATCTCTCAGGGCTGATCAATTTTTTGTCTGACCCCACCTCTGGAGTTCATCCCTCTCTGTGAACATCAAAGGAACTCCAGACTGAGTTCCGACGGCGGCTGCTCTACCTGGAGCTGTCACTGCCGCTCTTTGCAGAATGCTGCTGCTAGCATTCTGCTCTTCCCATTGCTACCGCTAGGTGCTATTGCTCGCCCATCAGCTTGCTGCATCTGGTGCTCCCCTTGCGTTCCTGCTGAGCTAGTTTCTACTCTGATTAAAAAAAGGTTAACATGGATCGTTTCGCTGTATCCATTTAGAACATGCTCCTTCCAATCGTGTTGCATGCTCATCCGCTAGTTGCTACTCATCACTGCTCCTTGTCGGCATCTCAACCGCACGGCCTCCTCCGTAGCCTCCGCTGCAAACACGATGGTTCCTGCATAATTATTGTTGTAATAAAATCTAGCCATTGCTCTCAATAAATAGCGCATTAGGCGATTTCCGTTTTTGCGCGTGCCGATGAAACCGTGCCTAAAGCCATCGAAGAGATCAAATCCAACGTTCGACGTCACCTTCTATCAGAGCATCGTCGGCAGCCTCCACTACTTGGTGCACACTCGCCCGGACATCAGCTTTACCGTCGGCATGGTGAGCCTCTTCATGGAGGCGCCCACGAGAGAGCACATGAGTGCCGTCAAGCACAGGTACATAGCGGGCACGCTCCACTACGGCTGCAGCTACAGCAGGAAATCCAGCGACGTGGGACTCGTCGGCTACAGCGACGCTGACATGGCTGGCGACGTCGACAACCGGAAGGGCACCTCAGGCACACTGTTCTTCGGCTATTGCCTAGTGTCTTGGCAATGTAAGAAGCAGAAGATCATCTCGCTGTCCTCCTGTGAGTCAGAGTACATCGCTGCCACAGTGGCATGCCAGGGCAAATGGCTTGGGTAGCTCCTTGGCGATCTCCTCGGGACAGATCCTCTCATCGCCAGCCTGCTCATGGACAACAAATCTTAGATTCAGCTCTGCAAGAACCCAGTCTTCCACGACCAAAGCAAGCACATCGAGGTGCACTATCACTTCTTCAAAGGCTGCATTGAGGACGGAAAGATTGCCGTCAACTTCATCGGCACCTACAATCAGCTCGCGGACATCTTCACCAAGGCACTTGGGCGTGTCCGGCTCGAGCTACTTAGGGAAAAGACTGAAATATTGAGCAGCAACTAGCTTAGGAGGAGTTTGTTGTAATAATCTAGATGTTTCTCTCATTAGTAGCGCATTGAGCGATTTTCGTTTGCTTGTCATGGCAACACATTTTCTACCATTTGTATCAGTAACTTCTGATACTGATAGTATTGAATTCATGCACCTTCCAGTTGCTCCAAAAGTCCAGACTGATGGAGAGAGGCGGGCCATGTATTTGAATAGACAGAAACAAATGCCCAAAAATTGATCAATAAAGTAAACAGCAGAACCAAACTAGCGTAATGGACATATGAAGCCCCTACTTGTTCTATAGCTTCCTCGGTGAAGGGATGCCAATACCGCATTCCGACGTATACCTTAGCAGGGATATCCTTTCCACGTAATGCCTCCATAAGCGCTTCTCCCTGTACAACGTTTCCATAAAATGGTAAAACCATAAAATGAAATATAATATAGGATGCATATAGTTTCCCAAAAGATAACGCCCACAC
>CBQS010235167.1:0-17299 GCA_900070015.1 Hordeum bulbosum | reverse complement strand
TCTACCATTGCTCATGACATATTGGCTATTTCGGCGTCCACAGTGCCTTCTGAATCTGCCTTTAGTTCTGGAGGACGCATTGTTAGTGACTATAGGAGCAGTCTTTCTTGCTCCACCGTCGAAGCTTTGATTTGCCCACAAGACTGGCTGAGAATAGATGGTTAGTAAGTTTTTCTTTGATTCTTCATGAAAATTGATAAAAATAGTTAATCTAATAATTTACATGTTCTGTGTTTTTGTGTTTTGAAGATCCAGAAAGATACGAAGGCGCATCATTAGAACCTGAGTAAGAAGATCAAGGTATATGCTATGCCCCCATGATAATTTACTTGTTTGCATTCTCTCTGGATGGTTTGCACTCTGTAGACATAGAAAGATCTTCTCTGGGTTGAAGATGTTCTCTGTGTTGTATTTTCAAATTTCAAATGTATGTCAAACTCTTTTCCTCATTATCTATCTATTAACAGTGTAGTGCTATCTGTATAGTTCTTGTTTGTAATTCAGCAAAATAATCTGTTATTAGTTGACCTGATTTCGTAGAGAGAATCAAGATCACTTTATTTATCAACCAACAGCAGCGGTTACAACTTCTTTTCTGTTCTCTAGGCACACAATGGCATGAATCGGATTAGTTTTTTGTTGTTAGCTTGTGCTCGGTTGAGGTGAAGAAGCGACCTTCAAGATCTGAACAAGGATGTCGTCGATTGATGTTTCAAATGTCTTAAGAAATGAGCAAGCAGTTTTATAAATTCTCTATGTATTTTTTTTTAATATTTAAGTGTATGAACAGCTGATTACTCTGCTATTTGATATAAATGAATAGCGGATTACTCGTGTCGATGTTACTACTGTATAAAGCAATTTCTTATCTGATTTTGGACCTTCGATTGATATTTAGTCAAAATATGATTGGATTTTGGTTGCTATTTTCTTCTCTCTACTGTTTTCTTGGGGACCGGCTAGAGTTTTATGTCGACTTTGAAGTACTGAATAACTCTCAAATCAATGGCTTACTGTTGCATTGGTGCTTATAAGAATTTACCTTTAGTGGGCATCCCACTAAACCCACTTATCCCGCATAAAAATGTATGGATTTAGGCGGACCTCCCACATAACCTATGTGGCAACTCTGGGGCAGATGCGGGAGTCCCGCTTACCGTCCCACTTGCACCTTGAGATTGACACAAGAAAGAACACAAGAAATATTCTGGGTACGAGTTAAGAAATTAGAAGTCAGACAAAATGATACGTCCATGGCCAACACTAGTGTTAGTGAAGAAAAGATGGACTATACTTTTATGCCTATATCAGATATAATTGTTCATGTCCATGTTGTACATGTTCCAAGGTATAAGGAGGAACTAGTAGGCATCACGTACGTACGAAGGTATGTTTCCATTTATGCATGCATCAGGCAATAAAGTACTGTAGATCGCATGCATGCAAATGGGCCTAGCCAAAAATTAATTGGAAGAGAAGTTGAGTACGTGCATGGTAAAGATCGAGAGAAATTTACTGAGAACATAGGACATGCGGACAATTTAAACAACAAAGGAATACAGATAGAGATTTTATTCATCTTCTTGCCTCGAAAGAAAAATAGTAATAGAAGGATTCTCTACGGAATTAGAGACGTGCTAAGTTTGAGAGCATGCGGATGGGACCACCTGTCCAAGGAGAAGACGCGCCAACCAAAATAAGCAATCCTAGTTTGTTATACTGTCCTAGGCGATCAAGGTTCCAGGATACTTTATTAGTTAAATGTTTGATTAGCTTAAACAGGAAAGAGAGAGTCAGTTTCAATCTAGATTTGTTAGGTCCGTTTTGTTATTTGTGCATTGCTTATAAAAAGGGTTGACTACGGCTAATTTAGGGAGGTTATATTTGATGAATAGACACGATGTGTTTTTAGGGTAAATACCCGTATCGAGTAACCTGTCTAAAAATTTCTAAGTTTTGAAGGAAGCATTAGAAAACCTGTGTGTTGTGATTTCTCGTCGTGGAAATTGTTTTGTGCATGAGCACCATCGTCAAGATTGGGTTTCTCATGCTGAGCCGTAAGGTTCAAACCCTCTACTTCATGTACAATGCGCGTGAAAATCAAGAGAGAAAGGGATGTAGAGCCTCTACTTCATGTACAATGCTGAGCCGTAAGGTTCAAACCCTCTAACGTGAGATGTTGCTGCTACTGAAGATGGAGTGCCGTGAAAGATCAGACTACAACAACAGATCATATCTCATCACGAGGTTCGGCCTACATCACACAAGACATCACGTAGCTCGAAAACCTAGGCAACGATGGTATAGATCTGTCATGTGATGAGCATAGTTGTGAAAATTGATTATATTTTGGACCCTAAATTTGCATTTGCAATCTTTTCAGAATTTTTTCTAAGACACTACTTATTGGAATATCCTGCTCATATAGGTTATGAGAAAATGGCAATTTACAGCCTTCAGGCAACACGTAGTTGTGCAAGGACACCACACATTAGGTTTAGGACCCATTGTAATTTTGAACTTTGCATAGGAGGGAAGATGGATGTTAAGCTGCATATCCAAAAACTACATAGAGAAGTGGCGAATTTCAGGTTAGCCTCCATTGAAGAAGAAAGATAAACAGAAAATCAAGAGAGAAAGGGATGTAGAGCAATATTGAAGGAAGAGCTGGACATCAAGCAAAGGGGGTTCCTCCCCCAAATTATGTAGATCAACTCCATCACCTTGTCTCCTTCAAGGCGTGTTTCCATCATATTTGGCGAGGAAAACCATTACGGTTCAACATAGTTTGTGCGCCTGAATCCTAACGTCCAAGTGGCTCCTATATCTCATTGGGACCCCCGCTCCTGCTCCCATGCGGTGCCGCACTGCTGCACCGAAGCGCCCCCGGCCCCTTCCTTCGGTCCTCTCCAACGCCATTTCCCCTACCGCCGCCGCCAGGGGCTCGCAGCAAAGCCTGTGCGCCGCAGTGGTGGCGGTGGCGCTTCTTCTCGGCCAGATCCGGTCAGAGGGGCGGCGGTCCACACCGGCTGGACCTACGGAAGTGACGCGGGGTGGTGGCGGTCAATTTAGACGTGTAGGCAGCAGTGTACGGCGCCAGGTCCTTTGTTGGCGGCTTGGGTGCCTGATCTGATCCCAGATGGGCTTCGGCGAGCAACACAAGTTTTTGTCGTGTACCATCCCCGTTCCGTCAACGACATCCTGCCACTGGACTCAACCTGCAACACGAGGTCGTCGAGGGCGCTGGCCCTGTACGTGGCAATAGTTCCCACCTCCTTCATCGGAGGTGGTCGGCCTGAGGCTGGTGGTCGGATCTCAAGATCCGTCATCTAGTCCCAGCTGCGAGTTGGAGAGACATAGTTGTTGGTGAAAACCGAGCCATTAGAGGGTGATGTCGGCATTTTACACCGTTACCTTGATGAAGGCATCGTCGTGTAACTGTTGTCGACCCACTCGTATTGCTTTGAGGGAAACCCTAGGATTTGGTCTTCCAGATCGGACGATGGCGGTATTGCGGTGTCATTTCTCTCTTGGGAGCATCGTTTGTGGAGCAGCGTTGGAAGACAGAAGCGGGAGGTGGAGCGGCTTCTTCTTGCACGAAGCTTTGGTGGAGCTTTTTGAGTCATGCCTGGCCGACACGTGCTACGCTGAGTCATGCCTGATTGGCTGGTGCTACGCACGACAGATCTTCCAGAGTCTTCACGTCTGGGTGGACGAGCGCAGGGCAGTGGTGCCGTTGGGCACCGTGGTGGCATCAACGTATGTCCGGACTGGCAAGGATGCTGTGAATCTCTCTCCTGAAGATGGGTCAATGGTCTGATGATGATGCTGGCTTATAAAACGTGTGCATGTGATGTGCATTTTAGGTCTGTTGCACAGGCTGTTGGTCTCGATACGTTATGTGGATGGATTGGCGACGACACCGGTTTTAGATATGAGGAATGAGAGCACTCCATTTTATCGAGTTTATAGGTATGAGTGGTGGCTTCGGATGGATTGATGTATGTTTTTGTTAGACCTTTGTGAAATAATTAATAAAGATGGCTTCATGCATCAATTAATGCAGAGGTCCGGGGGTATTAACCTCCTTTAAAAAAATCATATTTGGTGAGATTCTCTGGTGAGCCAGAAAGTGGTTCCATCATTTAAATCCCTAGCACTTGCAGCCCTAATTCTTGTTGTTGCTGCAAGCTAAAGAAATCTTCATGTATGAGAGCCTATAGTGCTAGATAGATAAAACCTTATTGTATCCCATATTTGATAATAGTAAAATGTGATTTGGGTAGTTTCGGCCCAAATTTTTACCCCCAATTTTGGGCACGTTCATATTAAAAAGTCGGTACCTCGGTGTTCTGCAGGTTTGAGAATTCTCTTGAACCCAAACACCAAAGCAGTGTTGTCTTGTGTGGCTTGTTGCATCAATTATTTCCTAGTAAACAATGTTGCATATGTTCTCTTTCGTGCCAAGGAAGGATCATTGAATTAGTACATGAAATTGTGTTGAAATTACTTTAATCACATTGAGGTTTTTAGTTCACCATAATTATATTTCGTGTGCTAATGCCCAAGACTAATAATGTCATCTAGTTCGTATGTATGTGGAATGGTACCAATTCTGCAGTAGAATAACATACGAAAAAAATGGTGTATAAGCAGTGTGTGCACTCTTTAAAAAGGCGGTAGCTTTTTCGTGGGGTTGCTTAGTTAATAAAGATAACACTTGTTGCTTTTTACCCGGAAAGGCTGATAATATCTGGTGTCTACATCAATTAATACATGCAGCCATAAATCGTAAAGATTACGAGGTCTTGAGAAAGGGGAAAGGGGAAAGGGGAAACAAAACCTTTTATTTTCAAGCCAGTCCCTAAGATCGGTGATGAGTGAATTTGCATGAGCCACCCCCTCAGCCTCCAGCTTTACTTGACGGAGTATATCCCTTAGAATGGCACCGGCTGTTGTTCTCCGGCCAACAGAGACAAAAGCATGGCACTCGAACTTGCCCTGAAGTTTTGTATATATCTCCTTGGCAAGAGTAGTCTTACCAAGTCCTTGCATTCCCACGATGGACACCACTTTCAGGCTCTCCTGCCCGCCGTTTGTGAGATCTTTTACAAGCTTTTCTGTTGGACCATCGACACCAACTAGTCGAACTGGTTTCTCCTCCAGAAGTAGTTGGCAGGGTTCAATGGTGACGTTACTGAGTGCTACATCAACAGGTACAGCTAGGTCAGTAGGCGCTGCCATGAGAAATCCGTACCTTGTGCAGCGCTCACATGCCTCGTCGATCTGGCTCCTGAAATGTTCGAACTCATCCTTTTCTGATTCTCCCATGGTCGTTGTTGCCAGCTTCTGGTCGACCCAGTCTTCAATATCAACGACTAGCTGCCGCACTTGCTTCATCCACGCTTTGAGTTGCCTATCTGTCTCCTGTCGCCCGGCAGGTTTGTCGACAAAATCCCCATTGAGGCCCGTCCAAGCTTCCAGCAAGCCTTGAACATGAGGTCGAGGGAGCCATGGAATTTCTATGGTACTATTCTGCAGCAACTTGGTGAGCTTGTGGAGAAGGGCGTTCATCGCCCCCCTTGAATAGCTCACCATAGGTACGCCCTCCATGATCTCTCTCGCTATATATGCATATACCAACGACCCAAACAATCAATCAGAGAGGATGGGAATTCCCTGCAAGCCTGAAGCCCTGAACTATATAACATAGGGGAAGGAGCACCTCGCGTCTTAGTACTCCACGTTCACGTTGGCTCAAAGCAGGTTTCCTGCAAGGCCGCTATAGCCCGAGGAATTCTTCTTACAATAATGGGTTCATATATACTCAAAATGATCCAAGCTCTATGATATATTTAAGTTCAAGTACATCACTTTCCTGGATGGATAACTGGAATGGCTTTACAGTAATGCCTCTGAATTTGTCAAAATCACTTCCAAGTACAACCCTCTCCCAACATGAAGGCTGGTCAAACACGACATTTTTTTATGAACTATATTACATAAAATGGAGCATCAAGTAGGTAGAGAAACACAATGAACACCCACCCGATCAGTGCAGGGTTAGGATGCACGCATCAAACACCAGCATGCACATACACCCAAAATCGCCGACAAATATGAAAGTCATATAAGACCAAAGCTATGCATAAGCAAGAAAAAATACCAAAAAAAAACACACATCTACAATCAACAAATTATAACAATGATCATATTTACACCAACAATCTCATGACACCATAAAGGCACCGAGATTCTTCACTATCTTCAAACACAACATGGAAAAAATATATTTTATTATTTGTACATTAATAAATATTTATATTTTCTCTATTTATTTTGTTTGTCGTTGGTTCGTATTAAATGTATTGTCGTTTGTGTAATGTGAGTACTATAGGATTTCAATCCCTATTGATGTTCATCAAAGCTTTTAGGAAGCCTTCAACAACATGTGCTTGTTTCTTTGTGAAATATGTTAGTGATTTCCTTTACCTGAATTGTGAGTTTTCTAAAAAAAGAATAGGAAGTAATATTCTTTTACTTTCTGGACTCCTCAAAAAAATCCTACAAAAAAGAAAAAATGTATAATCTACCTAGGGAAAAAGGCTAACAATCCAATTGTAATTTATTGCTCATCATTAGACTTAGTCATCCTTTAATCATCACAAGGATTATTATAAGGACTGCAATAGCCAGCGACCGTTTGCTTGCCAGGATTGCATTTGTGAACGGCGCGGCTGGCAGTTTTAGTGTTTTGGGGATGACATTTTTGCCGAAAAGAATGTCATTTTGTTTATTTTAGTGAATCTTTCATCATCAAATCTTGATCATGTGGGCATGTGGCTATGAGGGGGTTTGCTGGAGATTTCCTCATGGGGAACGGTCGTCGGATAACATTCCTGTATTATAACTAAAACTAACCCGTGCTCCTAAGTTCCTTTGTTGGTCTATATATGTAGTACGCGAGTAGGCTGGGCACACTTAAAGCGTATTATTCAAAAGTTACAACTAAGAGTGAGGAGAGTTGAGTCAATCGATGGCGTCCATTATCTCCATCATCAACACTGTACTGAAGGGTATCACGTTCGTGAGTGCACTGGGAAGTGAAAACAGAAGGCTCAACGCCGAGATCCAGTGCACCCTTGTATCCATCAGCAAGGATCTTGAGTTGATCAACAAGGCGGAAGAGAAGTACGAGCATCTGCAATTGCAGGAGTTGGCTTATGATATCGAGAAGTTCACAGATCGTCTCTGGATCCCAGATAAATCTGTAGGCTTTGTCCTATCAGCTACGGGGATGGACCCCCGTGCTGCAGATATCGTCATCATAAGGCACTACAATGAACGCCTCAAGAGTATCCAAGAAAACATCAAAAGAGAAAGCGAGGTGCCACAGAAAATCTCTGAATCGGCTCGGAGTCAGAGCAAGAGTATCGGTTCCTTACTAGTTAGACCCCCGTCTTATACTCCAGAGAAGGATCTCATGGGCTTTCCGGAGAGCAAAGATTACATTATGGAGCTACTCTCGCCATCCCATGATTTGCACACTAGGGTGATCTCCATCGTGGGATGTAGAGGCTCTGGAAAGACTGCCCTCACAAGGGCACTCTATGAAGACCCCACCGTTGTCGCCGGTAAATTCAGTTGCAAAGCGTGGGTTGTGGTGCCGGATCTCAAAGACGAGGAAGAAAGCCTAGAGAAGGCTGCGCAAGATATTTTAAACAAGATCCTCCAGCAAGTTGCATCGACGGCCACGAAAGTCGACAGTGTCTCGGAAGCTTTGCAAAGTTTCCTGAAGGAACAAAGGTCTTTCTCTCTCTCTCTCTCTCTCTCTCTCTAGGCCAGGCAGTTTTTCTCACTGGACCTATGCCCAAATTTATGTAGCACCAAATTCTGGTAGTAGCGCCAAATTTATGTCCGTGCAATGCATAATGTATTTTTTTAATCAGGTAAAACTGTCGAGGCCACATACAATTTACTATTGAGTTAGTACACACTCCTAATAAGGATTAATTCTGCACTTACTATAACGTATGATATTGAATATTATCAGTTAATTAATGTCCCATTTATTTATTTCCATTGATGAAATTTTGCGGTGAAATAGGGAAATGACATGATGAGAAGAAGCAATGGACAACATATGATTTCGTGAGTTTCGTGCATCGTCTTTGTACGGAGCCAGTATATGATTAGTACACTAGTTTGTATGGAGCCAGTATATGATTAGTACACTAGATGACACCTCAGACGTGTTGTGAGATTTGATTGTTATATACTATTTGAGAAAAGTCCAAAATAAATTTTGAAATCCGTACTGTCAATCTATCAAACCCTGAGCTCAAATCCTAGACCCGCATCATGTATGGCCTTGCATGTTGCACCTAATGATGAAAACGAAATACTTTTAGTGTTAAGATTATTTCAACGACACCAATGATTAAATTTGAAAATAAAATTCGGTGATAGTTCAGATCTTAGAAAAATCAGCATTGTTATAGCTTGTGAAGATAATAATTTGACATTTAACTATAATTTGCAGAGGTTGGAAATTAAAATTGTGGAAGGGAAAATCCTCTACACTAATGAATGGAACAAAACTATTTTCACATCAGAAAACAAGAATAAGAGAAAGGTACTACCCGTACTAGTTATCAAAGATAGTGTAACCCTCCGATTCTAAGAAAATTACCACAAATCTAGTGGATGGCGCAACGGCACCAGCTTCTCAATTTAGATCACATAACTGCAAACTGGTGGCTACATTCGGGTGAATGTAGTCCCTATGCCACCATGTAAATCTAGTGAAACTTTTTAAAGTTTAGCTATATGTTCGTAGAAAAAATCCTAACATCTACACTACCAAAGTAATAACACTAGATCTATCAATACATGTGTTTTATAATGCATTTACTATGTGACTAGATGTTGTACATGTTGATATTTTATATACAAACTTGGTCGAAATTAAAACAATTTGACTGTACAGAACCAAGTGGCCTTGTATACATGGATGGAGAGAAGACTCCACAACTATATAGCTAGTACAACTAACAACGTCCATCAATATATTAAGATTTTATTTTGGTGTTATTTTCTGCACAACTACTTCCGGTGAATTTTTATGCATGTTATCCTAAAACATGTACTTTGTTTTGAATATGCTCTAGGTACATGGTTTGTATTGATAACGTACATGAAAAGAGCTTGTGGGACAAGATAAAAGTTGCTCTCCCTGAAAATAACTTGGGCAGTAGAATACTTGTGACAACAAATGTTCATTCGGTTGCGGATGCTTGCAGTCGTGGCAGTTATGTGTACAAAATGCAATGTCTTGACCGACCTAATTCCGAGAAGCTATTATGGTTAAAGGCTCTTGGGCCTTCAAAGAAACCATCAGGTGCCGTGGCCGCTGGCTCAGAAAGCATCTTTGTTAAATGTGATGGTTTACCACAGGCGCTGATTAGCGCAGGTAATTATTTGAATGGGACAAGACCATTACTGAGGGATGTTTGTTACCGTGTGGGCAAAGAACTTGGTGAATATCTTGGAGTGAGAGGTAAAGAGGTATACTTTGCAGAAATGAAAAGAGTGCTTGTCCAATGCTATGACAACCTGCCAGACTACAGTCACAAAAACTGCTTGCTTTATGCAAGCATGTTCCCCAGGGGTCATCAGATAAATAACAAGAGTCTAGCTAGAAGATTAATAGCTGAAGAGTTGGTCGGCAAACAAGCTGATCAACGAATAGCTGAAGCAGTGGGTTTTGCCCTTGAATGTTTGAAGGAGTTGATCAACCAATGTATGATTGAGAGAGTACTGATTGGCAACGATTTTAAGGTTGTTGAGAGGTGTAAAGTTCAGAGTGTGGTTCTAGAATTCACCATCGACATGTCTTCGTCTAAAAATTTTGTCACACTGCTTGACGAGCACGGGACCATACTAAACAGAAGTGGTCATGCCCGCCGACTAATCATTGAACAGTTGAGCAGTGGACTTCCAAGAGAAATTGATCTGTCAGATGTCAGGTCGTTAACGATCATAAAACATAGTCTTCATCAACGACCAGTGGGGTATTTCAAGGAGTGCATTACTCTGCGAGTATTGGAACTTGAAGGTTGCACTGGGCTTGACAATAGCGTTCTTGTTGATATATGTGGATTAGTGTTTCTCAAATATCTCGGCCTCAGGAAAACTGATGTCAACGATCTTCCCAAAAGTGTAGGAAACCTACAGAATTTACAGATGCTAGACATTCGTGAGACAAAGGTGGAAAGTTTATCGATGGAAGTCATCATGCTGCCAGATCTAGTTTACCTGTTTGGCAAGTTTGAGCTACAGCCGTTAACCAACACAGAAAGAGGCATTGACAAGTTTATGGCAAAGGGAAGCCAACTACACACTCTTGCTGGAGTTCTTATCAATGGTATAGAAGGTTTTCATTTGGAGTTTGAATTCATCATAAAACATGCAAAAATGTTGAAAAAGGTTAAGTTATGGTGCAAGAATACTCCTGTGCCAAGACATGGAATTCAGCCTACGCTTCCTGCCCCAAGCCGTGGAGTTTGGCATCAACGCACGTTATCTTCTTTTTTTGGGAAGAGAAAGCATTCTATACGGTCATCAGACCCGGGCAGTTCTACATCAAATCCAGCTCCGGCTGCAAGAGAAGTCGGTGGTACACCAGAAGCCGACACTTACGCAAACAGATTATTTTCACTTATGCTCAAATCTTCTCTTGAGACGCGTCTCGATTCTCTATCCATTGATTTCAATGGTGTCTCTAATGGCTTTCTCGGTTTTCTGAAAGAGCCTGCTAGCACTATCAGTTCAATCAAAGTACGGCGAGGATCGGGATGTCTGCCTGACAATGCTGTGTTGCAAGAGGTACGCAATCTCAACAAATTGCACCTCTTCTCAACTGGTCGCAGCATTCACGAATTGGCAAAAGCACTTCAAACCTTGCCTTGCTTAGAATATCTCAAACTGGCAGAGGAAGACAATAAATTGTGGGATGGGACCTTCCACGTGGAGGCCGATGGATTCAACAGCCTTCACTGGCTGTGCTTCGAGGCCTCAAAGTATCCACGTATCAGCATCAAAGATGGCGGAATGGAAAACCTCGCCTCACTTTTGCTGCTCTGCCAGGAATCCCCTCCTCAGATGGAAGAGTCTCCGGAAACTGGAGTCATGGGAATAGCACATCTTACAAATCTCAACGAGGTGATGCTCCACCATTCTGCTCCAGATGCAATAGTGGCAGCGTGGGAAACAGCAGCAAATCTACACATGAATAAGCCGTACGTGAAGAAACAACCCTGCGTGAAGAAGGCAGCCTAATACCGGAGCGTTGGAAGCTGCTTAATTATTGGCTTCTGTATCCCTGTGCGAGTCCCATCCCGAGTCATGCACGTTCCTATCCATATTGTATCCCGTCTATTTCATTTTGGCTTGTTCAATTGAGTTCCCTGAGGCTCATCGAGCATTGAAATGTAAATGTGTGTACGCGTACTTTCAAACATGGTAATTAATTGTGTATGTGAGACATCATGCTGTATTTTATTTGCCTTTATGTACTATATATGGAACCTTTGTTTGTTGTGTGTATCTTCGAATGCAGAGGCCATGAGAAGAAAAATGATATGCTAATAAATATGTGAAAAAACATGCACGGGTGCACAGCTTCCCTCTGCTCGTCTTCTCCTTATTGCACGGGTGCGTTTGGTTGTGATGTTTATTTCATGTTTTCAACATACCATGAGAAAAAAATGTTGGGACGAAGTTAAAGCATATAAAGACATTTCACACGTGGGCTTTATGCTATATGAATAGAAATCAGGCGATCAAGATTCCGTGAGGGGGTGGGGTGGGGTGGAGTCTGTTGCCTCCACCCGACCAATGCCTAGTACGCCCCTAAAAAGGCTTACATTTCTAAAAAGAGTGCATTGTCTGGTTGTTATGCACACCTTGTATATTTCTACCTCTTTACAATTTATACAAGTCTTCTAAAACATGCAATTTATAACCTCTCATTTTGTGCGCTCGCTGGAGTTGCATTAGATAATCTGCTACGATGGACATGAGATAATCCGCACCGACGGTTGCGTCAGCTTTTTTTACATGCATAAGATTTTAGAAAAGTGATTCCACCACCCTGTTTATTTATTTTTTGCACGATAACCAAAGCAAACATATTTTAGAGATATTTTTTCCCAAAACTGCACGTAACATGCATATTATATTAGGGGATTAACAGTGTAACTATTTTAGGTGCATTTTATGGAGTGACATCCATCAATCTAAAGTATGACACTCTCACAGTGAATAAGATAATTGTGGGGCACCATGTAGTAATTTAGGTATTTATTTGTTACGTCGTTGTAATACGCAAGTTGAAATGTTCAATAGGAGGTTGTTCCACAACTAAAAAAATTACAACTGGAAAGAACATTGACAAAATGTACATGATTGTGTAGTTAGGATCCAAAATGACAAACACAATCCAAAATATTGGCTAGGGTATCATGTCTTGGTATCTTCTACTTTATGCAGAACAACTGGTGTATATAATGATAGCCACTTGTGTGTTGTTGAATAAACACCAAGTTGGGGAAGGGAGGACCAACACAATGACGACATACATGATATGATATGGCTGGAAATGACAAGGCACAAAATAAAAGAAGGGGTACCAAGACATGGTTTCATTAAGTCTTTTGGTTGGAGTGAGTTGGTATTTTTGTATCAAGATTTTCTACTTTATATGTCGATGTATGAATCATGCACGATTGTTAAAAGTTATTCAACTAAGATGTCATGCATGAACTCATTCACTAAAATTGTGCATTTTTAAAACATGACTCAACTAAGCAAGGTCACAACAATTATACTTATATATATGACGGAAAATAAGGTGCCATAATTGTGACTTCGTTACATACATATGTACGTACATACATACATACATATAAGAGCTCGTTTGGTTGCCTAAAAAAGAATTACACATGATGAGTCGGCATCAAGATTCTTTCACCAATGGCATTGTCGAACTAGAATGCAATGCCGGAAAACAGAAGAGTATGCCTTAAGACAACTACAAAATCGTCAATCTATACATTTTTTCTGTGCACGCAGGTAATTCTAATTTGATGATGATATGTCCCTAAATGATAATATCCAAACTAAAACAAGAGGCACCAATACTTGGTATAAGATGCTACATGAAGTCTTTGGGTTGGGGTATCAAGACTTGGTACGTTCTAATCAAGGCTTTCTACTTTATGCAGCACATTTTCTATTGCAAATAAGAACCACCTGCTACAAAACAAAGCTCGACAAGTGGGCATCTACACAATGAATTATACAAATTATGAAGCAATTAAACAACTATTGGCGGTTGTTCTTGTATAGATCATGAATAACACCTAGTAGTCTTCTCTTACGACTTATCAATTGGAACTATATGATTGTCATGATGTGCAATTGACAGCTAGTATTAATCAGCACCTATGATGGAATAATGTGTGTTGCATTGAGGCCAAGACATGTGGTCGGCTACCTGCTCTTGTCTGACATTAATTATCTTACTCTGTAATGGGCTAAATTTTGCAAAGGGTGACACTGAAAGGAACAATTGGATATGTGTCAACCAGTGGATGGAAGGGCAAGACGTACACCAAACCCAAACTACATTAATTTTTCAAGGTACAATTTACGAGGAGAGGTATGTGCTTGCTCAAAAGTGAGCAGCTCCATATGCTTGAGTGTATAGTCTTATTACACATTCATACCGCAACTTTGTAGAATTAACATCAGCTCGGTTGCAATAGGTCCCCTTATCTTCTAAAACAGTGTATGTGATCCTAACCCAAGATCTTCGATCGGGCGATGACAATGCTTATGCATTGTTTTCTTCTTCGAGGCGTCGCTTTTGGAGAACCTTTTTGTATTCTGGGTGCTATCTACAATGGTGGTTAGATGTTAGTGATTCATCACCGTGGCGGGATTGTTTTTCTGTTCTCTTTTTAACGATGTGTATCCCTGATGCCTTTGGGCATCTTGTTGCTGCAGAGGCCGAGAATAATTGGTATCTTCTCGATATTAATAAATTCACTGTGTTGAAAAAATGTGATCCTGACCAACAAAGGTTGCACATACTCCACACCTATGCAGATAGGGGTCTTAATGAGAAATACTCGCTCCTTAACCATAGCATGCTTCCTGTGTTGCCGCGGCGAGAAGATGATGGTGGTCGCAGTGACGCCAGTGAGGAGGAGGGTACACCGTCGCCGGCATCAAGCGACCGCCATGAAGCAGGAGATCTTCAAGGGGCCCGGGATCAGATAGGCCAAGCCAGCACCGAGGGAATCTTCAAGAGGCCCGGGATCACCATACGCCGAGCCAACGCCGGGTCTCCATGCCTCAAGGGACCCATATTCGGTCCATTCAAGAAGTATAGCCAAATGATTCAAATGCTCGATGTCTTTCATTTAATCAACAAGAAGCATACGCAGCTTAGTCAGGTAGCTAATACTGCATTGAAGGACATACGTAGCTCACTCGATTCTGCCGTTTTTAGTTAGTTTACTTTGTTGTTTCGATACACTACCACATCGTCTGAAAATTCCTTGCGGCGAGTTGGACTATTCATTGGACTACATATTTTGGAATTTGATTTTGGTAACATGCAGAACTACAATTTGGAATATATGTATATTTGAGTTTGATATATATTGTAGAACTGGACGGTACAATGCAGAACTCTAATCAATCATGTAATCAAAAGGAAAAAGGATTGTGAGCTTCTACAATAATCCTAGTACATAAGTTATTTTATACCACTGGGATTGCTATATGTTTCGAAGCTTGACTATCATGTGCTTGCTTTCATGAAACTGGTCACACAATTTTGGGTAATGCCATCTATATAACTGAGAAAAGCCCGAGGACCGGGGAAATAGAGATGAGACCCTAATGCGGTAGTCTCTTTCGGAAGGGGGGAGGAGGGGTATGTTATGGTATGCAACAAATTCAAGTATAAAGATAAAGGCTAACTTCTAACGAGCGAGCGGAAAGAGGACTGCCGCCGGTAGGCTTGGGGCAAAGCAGTATTGTTGCTATGCATGATTTTGAGCTTGAGCAAATAGTTGTCAAGACTGTTTTTCTCCATAGAGAACTGGAGGAAAAATTCGAATGGACCAACCAGAAGGCTTCATAGTGCCTGCTAAGAGAAAAAAAAATTGCAACATATAAGAGCTAGTTTGGTTGCCTAAAAAAGAATTACACGTGATGAGTCAGCATCAAGATTCTTTCAGCACTGGCATTGTCCAACGAGAATGAAATGTCGGAAAACAGAAGAGTATGCCTTAAGACAACTACAAAATCGTCAGTTTATACATTTTTTTTCTATGCACAAAGGTAATTCTAATTTGATGATGATATGTTCCTAAATGATAAAACCCAAACTAAAAGAAGGGGCACCAATACTTGGTATAAGATGCTACATGAAGTCCTTGGGTTGGGGTATTAAGACTTGGTATGGTGTAATCAAAGCTTTCTACTTTATGCGGAACCTTTTGTATTACAAATAACAGTCACCTACTAAAAAAAGCTTGACAAGTAGGTGTCTACACAAGAATTATTCAAATTATGGAGCACTTAAACAACTATTGGCGCCTGTTCTTGTACAGATCATGAATAACACCTAATAGTCATCTCTTACGACATATCAATTGGAACTATATGGTTGTCACGGTGTGCAATTGACAGCTAGTATTAATTAGCAATTATGATGGAATAATTAATGTGTGTTGCATTGAGGCCATGACATGTGGTAGGCTACCTGCTCCTGTCTGACCTTAATTATCTTACTCTACAATGGGCCAAATTTTGCGAACGGTGACAGTGAAAAGAACAATTGGATATGCCTCAACCAATGGATGGAAGGGCAATACTTACGCCAAACCCAAACTACATTATTTTTCAAGGTACAATTTTTGACGAGAGGCATGTGCCTGCTAAAATCTGAGGAGCCTCCTATGCTTGAGTGTACAGTCTTATTACACATTCATACCCCAACTTTCTAGAATTAACATCAGCTCGGTTGCAATAGGTTCCCTTATCTTCTAAGAAAAATGTATGTGATTCTGACCCAAGATCTTCGAGACAACGCTTATGAATTGTTTTCTTCTTCGAGGTATCTCTTTTGGAGAACCTTTTTGTATTCCGGGTGCTGTGTACGGTGGTGGTTAGATGCTAGTGATTCATCACCGTGGCGAGATTTTTTTTGTTCTTTTTTGTAACGGTGTGTATATCCTTAGTGCCTTTGGGCATCTTGTTGCTGCAGAGGCCGAGAATAATTGGTATCTTCGCGATATTAATAATTTCACTTTGTCAAAAAAATGTGATCCTAACAAACAAAGTTAGCACATACTCCACACCTATGCAGATAGGAGTGTTAATAATGAGATGTACTTACTCCTTAACCATGCATGCTTGCTGTGTTGCCGCGGCGAGAAGATGATGGTGGTAACGGTGACGTCGGTGAGGAGGTGGGTACACCGTCACTGGCATCAAGCGGCCGCAATGTAGGAGGGGATTTTCAAGGGGCCCGGGATCACCATACACTGAGCCAACGCCGAGGGGATAGTCAAGAGGCACGGGATCACCATATGCCGAGCCAGCGCCAGGTCTCCTTGCCTCAAGGGACCCTATATTCGGTCCACTCAAGAAGTATTGCCAAAATGATTCAAGTGCTCGATGTCTTTCATTTAATCAACAAGAAGCACACGCAGCTTAGTTAAGTAGGTAACACTGCTTTGAAGGACATGCGTATTCACTCGATTCTGCCCTTTTCAGTTAGTTACCTTTGTTGTTTCGATATACCACCACATCATCTGAAATTTCCTTGCGGCGAGTGGGACAATTTATTGGACTACATATTATGGAATTTTATTTTGGTAAAATGCAGAACTACAATTTGGAATATATGTATTGTAGAGTTTGATATATATTGTAGAATTGGATGGTACAGTGCATAACTCTAATCAATCATGTAATCAAAACAAAAAGGGATTGCGAGCTTCTACAATCCTAGTACGGAAGTTATCTATACCACTATGATTTCTATATGTTTTGAAGCTTGACTGTCACCTACTTGGTTTCATGAAACTGGTCACACAATTTTGAAGTATGCCATCTATATAACTAACAAAAGCCCGAGGACCGCGGAAATAGAGATGAGACGCTATTGCGGTATTCTCTTTCTGGGGGGACGGGGTATGTTATGGTATGCAACAAA
>CBQS010235059.1:0-10213 GCA_900070015.1 Hordeum bulbosum | reverse complement strand
CGAACTGCCTCACTTGTATCTACGCTTAGAACTACGCACTTAACAAGCGATTCCAATTCGGCGCTCTTTGCATCTAACTGTCGAGGAACCGCACACATCAACGACATTAGGGAACGACTGCGCTGGCCCAACAAGGTAGCATACTGATTAACGGTTTTGAGAAGAGTTCCTCCTCTAGTCTTTGCTAGTTGTAGGAATCTTCTAGAATGTTCGGATCTCACTTATTTGGTTTTTCCATTTTTCTCTAATGGTTTATGTCGGTTTATTTTTGTGTGTGTGTTTTCTTCACTTTTCTTTTATTTTACCTTTTCTCATTTGTCTTTTCATCTTATTTTCTTATTTTCTTTCTCTTCCTTTTTATTTTAAAAAATGTTCACAAATTTATACAACTATTCAAGTTTTATGAAAAAGATACTCACAAGTTCAAAAAACAATTTGGTTTTCAAAAAGAGTTTACAATTAACAATAGATGTTTATAATTTTTTTAAATATGTTCACTTTTTCTAAAAAATATCGGGTTTTCAAAATTCATGGGTTAAAATATTTTTCATGTTTTCAAAAAATGTTCTTGATTTAAGTCATATCCAAAAATCTTCACTCTTTCAAAAAAGTTTATATTTAAAAAAATCATAACTCCAAATAATTTTCACGGTTTCAAAATATTCTTTTGTTTTTTCAAATGTTCACGTTTTAAAATTTGGTCACAAATTCAATAATAATAGCACTTTCATAAATATGCTCCAGATTTCATAAAAAGATTATTTAAAACAACATAATTACACAAAAAGTTCTGTACAATGGTCACGGTTTCAAAAAATGTTCAGATTTTAAAATTATTTTGGAATTTCAAAAAATATTGGAGTAATTTCTTTTTGGAGTTTGAAAAACATGTGAGGCTATGTCCCGCTTTTTTTAGTCTAAACACACTTCATGTATTAATAAATGTATAAAAACATGGAAATATAATTAAAGCCAGAATCATTAAGGAGCCACACATGGCGTTCAAAAGTGTTCTAAAATATGCTTAGCAAGGCTATGTGCCTCTAAGTTTGTCCCACACCCTTCAAAGATGAAGGAATACCCGGATGGGAAGTAGCGTTGATATCCTTCACGATGCAAGAAAAATCCTATTGTGCTCTTGATGGTAAGTACAACATTCTTGCAATCAGAAGCATGTCTCGCCTACAGCGCGCCGCTGGTGGGCCAGTCCAATAGGACTCCAACGTCATGCTGACCTCACTAAATTTCTTTGTTCCCTTTCAACGTCCTGCACATATTAAGAAATTTAAATTTATTTAATAAATTTAAAACCACAAATTTCAAAGACTGTTGACATGCATTAGTAAAAAGAATTGGGACCGCACTTTCAAAAATGCCAATAGCTTTCAAAACAAATGTTCTCGCATTACAAAAACAAAGGTATGCAAATATTTTAAAACATGTGTATAGAATCCAATAAGAATATCATCTTAGTGTTAAAATACTTGTTTCATACCATTTAAAAAACTTATGTGACATTTTCTGAAAAGGTTTGTGTTATATTAAATTATTATATATAATGTCTAAAAAACTTCATGTCGGTTAAAAATGTGTATTCAGCATTAAAAAATCTAAGTAAATTGTAAAATAAATAGTAACGTGTTTTAAAAAACAATATGTATGTATAAAATGTTTATACAATGTATAAAATATGTTTGTGTTGTTTAAGTTAATGTTTATTTGCACTAAAAATATTCAACATGTATTTCAAAAATCTTAAAATTTATTCAAGAAGTGTTCAAAAACATGTATTAAAACAAATCATGTACTTAAAAAATGTCAAAAGTTTATCAGAAAATTATTGCATGTGTGCAGAAGAGTTCAGAAGAAAGAAACAGAAAAAAACACAAATAATAAATATAAATAAAGCAAATAACCGAAGAAAACAAAGATAGAATCAAAGAAAACTAAAAGTACAACGATGAAACAAAGAAAAAACAAGGAGAAACAAAGAAAAACAAGAGTAAAATGAAAAACAAAAGAAAACCCAGAGAAAAAGGTCTGCTCTAGCCGCGTATGAGGCGACGGCCTTGTTTTTTGTTTTTATTTTCATGTTTCACGTTTTATGTGTTATCATTTTTATTTATTTTTTCCTTTCATTTACTTATAAATATTTTTTATTTGACAAACATATTAACCAAGCATTTGAAAATATTGAATGTATATAAATAAAATTGTTTCTCTTCTATACTTTATGAAAAATGTATATCAAAAATATACATTGTGTGTGAAACTATTGATCAAACATTCAAAAGAATTTTAAAAAAATATTTGAAAAATGGTAATCAAAACATTAAAAATATGAAATGTGCATAAAATATTGTTCACCATGTAGTCAAAAAATGTCAAACCTGTATTTAAAAAATGTGAATCAAACATTTCGAAAATGCTAAATTATTTATAAAAAAATATTGACCATGTATTTAACAAGTTAATGCTTTATTCGATTTTTTATTCTAGCATTTAATTTTTTTTAAATTGTTAACCATGTATTAAGAAAAATTAATCAAACACTTGAAAAATGTTGAACGTTTTGAAAGAAGATGTTTCTCACGCATAAAAAAATTATAAAATATGTGTGAAAAAGTTGATCACATATTTGGAAAATGATGATCAAACATTTGAAAACGTGTTAGGCCTTGTTCGGTTCCTTGAGATTTGAAGGGGTTCGGAGAGGATTGAGAGGGATTAAATCCCCTACAAGTCAAAAACCATCTCAATCCCCTCCAATCCTCTTCAATCCCCTTATGGGAGGGATTAACCGAACAACCCTTAAGCAAGTATTCGAAAAATGTTAATCAAGCTTTTGTAAAAAGTTGAATGTTTATAGAAAAAGTGTCGAACGTATATTAAAAAGTGTGATCATTATTTAAAAAATGTTGATCAAGCATTTGAAAAGGTATAAGTGTGTATAAAAAGTTGTGATGTATTTAAAAATTGTTAATCTTGTACCAAAAAATATTATCTAGCATTTTGAAAAATGTTTAAAACATGTTTTGAAAGAGTTTTCACCATCTATTAAAAAATGTAAAAATTTACTTGATAAATATTAAACATGTATTAAAAAATATTCTTGACATATGCAAGAAATGTAGAATGGAAAGCCAAAAGAAACAAAAAAAGGAAAAATAAAGAAGAAACTGAAGAAACAAGTGGGAAAAGAATGGAAATAGTGAAAACCAGTAAGGAAACACAGAAAATAATTCATTGAAAACCAATAATGAAATAGAAAACCAAAGAAAGAAAAAGAAAGACAATGAGAAAGAATAAAAAAGATGAAAACCATGACAGAAATAAAACAACCAAAAAAGAAAATCAAAGTATAACGACGAAAGAATAAAAATCAATGAAAACCAAAAAAGAAATATGAAAACAAATAAAAGAATAAAGACAAATCAATGGATATAGTGGGAATTGAGAAAGAAACAAAGAAAAACAAAGAAAACAAGGAAAACGAGAAAGAAACAAAGAAAAGCAAATAAAAATGAAAACTGATAAAAAACAGTAAAGGAACGAAAAAACCAAAGGAAAAAACCATGCAAAAGAGAGGAAAACAATTTTCATAAAATAGAAACAAATAAAACCGAAAACAACTAAGAAAATCGAGAAAGAAACAAACCAAAGAAAACGAAGAAAAAAAGAAAAAAGTCAAACAGCCTAGAAAACCAACGAAATGCTACATCGATGAGTGTCTTGGATGGGAAACCATGTTCAGTACCGCTCAAGGAAAAAAACAATCATGTTGAGTATAGTTCGAGAAACGGAAAGTATGGATCCACATGCTCGTATCAAAGGACAAGAATACTTAAGGGATGATTATGAGTCGGATATCCCCCACGCCTTGCTCCCCGCAGGTGACTCGATCAGTGGCGTAACATCCCGTCTCACGCGCCCCCCTTCTCCGCCATCGGCCGGAACCGTCAGGGCAAAGCTCCTCGTGGTGTCTAGAGGCGGGGCTCTTTCTCGTCTCTGCTCGATAGTGGCGGGCGTGTGGCGTCGAGCGAGCATGGGGTCCGGCAGCATGACGTTTGTGGCTCCTGGCAGTGTGCTCGCAGTGTTTGTGTGGTGGTAGTGAGGCGGCACCGTGTGGCGTGGTGGCTGTGTGCCGTGGTGGCGGTCGGGGTCCCGATCTAGATCTCTGGCGGTTGCGGTTGCTTCTGGCGGGCTCCAGCCATCGGGTAACTAGCTGCGCAGGGTTGCTTGGCTGGCAAGACTTGGTGTGGCTGGTTGGCCGGCGGTGGAGTGAGAGGGAGGTTGTGTTGGTCAAGGTGCAACGATAGCTCCGGGTAGGTGGTGTTGGGGTGGCTTTGTGCAGGAGGCGGCGGGCTCGTTGGCCGTCCTCGGGGCGTGGCGGTGCGCATTGATGGTGGTGGATGTGATCCGGCGATGCGATAGTGATGGTGTCGACCTAGTCCGCGTGGGTGAAGCCCCAATGTTAGTCCTTCCTTCTTGGAGTTGTGGCGTCGGTTCGAGTGTAGTACCCCTGATGTTATTGTTCCGTCAGTCAGATCATCGCTGATGGCTACGGGTGTGGTGGGGTGTGAGCTCTGCTGCTTGGTCTAGATTGGATGACTTGGGCTGAGGGCAGCTCGACAGCTGCCATCGGCAACCTCTAGGTTGTGCTCCCCTCCGGTTCAACGGGAAAGGTTGGGGACACACGTGTGGATGACTCCTACAGTGAAGGTGTTGACCCAGACCTGATGGCTGATGGCGGTCAAGGAATGGAAGGAGGTGTATTCCACTCTTCCTACCATGGTTGGTGCATTGGTTTAAGGATGGTCGGTGGTGTCTCGGGACATGGCCGCCGGGGCGGCTGCTCCGGATAGTGATCTGGATGGTTGGCTCGTTGATAGGTGTCACGACACAGATGAGGGTATGCTTCTTGGTCGTTAGGACGGCAAGATGTGTAGCAACGGGTAACTCGGGCACACTATTTATATTTGGCAATGGGGTGTTCACATCCGGATCTGGAGGCTGATGTGCATCGTGGTTGTCCTGGGAGGCTCGCGGTGGCACGGATGAGCTACCAAGCGAAAGCTTTGTGTTTGGCGTCGATGGTGGTGATATACACGGTGCCGCTATCCTCTTGAGGATATCCTTGTGGTTTTCCTCTCCGTGCCAAAGTTCTGGATGAAAACCCCCGTCCATATCGGCCTCGATAGCGGCGACTCTTGGCGTCGTTCCCCTCTTCGGGGTGTTGTTCTGGAGCTTAGATGCCCTAGAGCGTGTCGTGGTGTTATATACTGGTCATCCTACGTTTTCTTTCGGCTTCATAGTCGCGTGCATTTGTGATGCCCAATTATCCCGGGATTTGCTTATGTAGGAGGGCTACCTCATTATTCTATATCATTAAACTGTGCAACTTGGTTGCGATGTTTTATTTTGTACTAGCTTAATTCTCCCTTTGTGTTACTTAATTTAAGACGAAGGGAGTACATAAAAATGGAGCAAATCGAAGGACAAGAATACCTAGTCATATGGCACACGTGCAAAGTCCAACATATCATAGTCATCCGTACGTTCCCGCCGGTAGGAGTAGGACTTTCTCTGTAACGGGGTTTGCACGCTAACAATCGACATGGCCTCTAGATCGGTGCTTCTCATGAGATGTTTCACTGTTGGCTTTAGACTTTTTGTTAGTATTACTTATAACAAAACAGCAGTCATATTTCGTATTTCAACACATGGCGGGACTCGATCAGTTGAGCAGTTCATGACGGAACCGAAAACAAAAGATCTACGCTCACTACTCGAAAACCACTAGTCTCGCGTCAGAGGAATTCAGCTGCAACGGTGCCACGCCACAGCGGCTCGCAAGTCGCAACGACCAACGACAACCCGGAAGCAGTACAAAACGTGACGGGAAAGGGACGGAAACCAAGATGCATTGCCAGATGACGGTTGGACGGGGCTTTCGATGCGGTTCAAGTTTTAAGCGCCTCAAAATCGAGTAAAACAGAGCAGCCACAGAAGCTCAGCTATCACTCTCGAGAGCGTTGCCTATTGGCGTCAAATACCTTGCCCCTCTGTGCGTGTACCATCAAGGCAGCTAGCCATCGACGCAAATACAAGCAAATAAAAGAGTGGGCAGTGGCGTACTGTGTGTCAATTAAAATCAAATAGTAGTTGGTAGTCCTTTCACTCTCTGTCCAGCTAATGCCGATGCGAAAAAGAGGGAAAAAACAGGAATTCTTAGCACAAATTCGCAGGGTCACCTAGGTGTAGCGGCGCGCACCCAGACGTCCGTACAATTGCTTCGCGACCTGCAAACTCGCTCGATTTTCTGCCTATGTTTGGTCTTTAATCAGTTTGAGACGGGGTTCATGCATGAACTTTTTGACAGCTATTGGCAAAGTTGTGGCAGAGTGGCATGCTCCACCAACTACGCCTCTCATACTTTTTTCTATTTCATCTCCAAATTTGAATCTATTATATAGTTTGAACTTCTCGGCCAAATTAAGTTTATTTTGCACATTTGTGTTCGTTGCGATGAGAACTTTCAAACAAGATCATTTTTAATGCATTTTTGACAACTTTATATTTTTTACCAAGTTTCAAAGACTTTATAGTTGTAATATTAATTTTTTACCAACTTTCATCAGGTTTTAGCAAGTTTCATGTGCTTGTAGGGTTTAGGTTTAGGACTTAGGGTTTAGGGTTTGAGGCCTAATGTTAGGGTTTAGGAATTAAGTTTTAGTTTGGAAAGTTAGTGAATTTATTATTCGTTTCTATCAAAGTTCTAGTAGATGAAACTTGGTGAAGTTTTAAAACTTGTCAAAATGTATTCAAGAGTTGTCTTGTTTCAAAGTCCTCATCACAAGGAACATGAATATGCAAATGAATATAAATTGGACTTTCGGTTGAAAAGATATAACAGATTACATCTGGAAGTGAGAAGAAAAAACATGTGAGATGGAATGGATGGAGCTGCGAAAAGCTGCACACATGAATCCCACCTAAGTTAATTAAGGGCTAGCACATGCAAAGACCAAACCAATATCTGAATCTTGATGCAGTCTTGCGGCCCAAAATACATGTGCCCTTGCTTGTGCGTGCCACAAACCCTCATCCAAATCTTTAGCGTCAATCGTCACTTGCACGGACAAAGGATAGAGAAAGAGGGGGAACATCAAAATTCACATGGAAACTTTTTTCTCGTGTTGAGGAATATCCTGCCTCCAATTTCATTTCAAAGAAACAAAACCGGAAAACATACCATTTACCTAACTGGGGTAAACCGTCAAGATCGACAAAGGAACGAAAAGACCAGAAGTATAGTAGGCACCCTACCGATGGAATGCACCCAGATAAAGGGACTCCAATAACTACTAGAATTTTTTTTCTTCCCATGGGTGGTCGAACATGACTCCCTTAGCGAGTCTTTCATTGAACAAAGATCTTTATTTTGGCAGTGAGTACCTCCGGCAGCATATCATACCATTGCATACTGCAGCACCAGACTGATGTCTTCACTCGGGGAGGGGGGAGGGACGCCAGGGAAACGACAACAAGCACCATCATCTCACTCCAATTCTACGCACTTGTCCCTTGCCCAAGTCCCTATTTAATAAATCCGTAGCCACTCTAATGAGCAACAAAACCATGTCTTGTAGCTCCTTCTTAGTTTCTTTATCTTCTAACCAACCCACCGGGTAATCCATTAACCAAGACAGACCACTAACATAGTAGGATCACTAGGTAAATGTGATTGGAAGTGGCAGTGTTTCTAGCTTTTCATATGTCACAATCATAGTCATCACACCCACAACCAACATATATTTAATTTTTCTCTAAATTTTGTTATCCAAGTACTAAATTGTTCAACATCTCTAGGTATATCATTTAATCATGTCACCACACTAACTGCACCCCAATATATCTAGATGTATTAAAAACAAAAAATAAATGCTATACTTTTTTTCGCACAATCACAAAAGCTACACTTCAAATAATTATCAACCCAATTCCTTCTAGCTAACTTATCTCTAGTTAATATACTTCCTTTTTCAAAACCAACCAAATGAACACTTTAACTTTTGAAATTGATTTAACTCCCTAATCATCTCTATGTTCCCACTTCACATGCCCAGCTTTCAAAGAAGTGTATAGAGGCTTAACAGTAAATTTTCCATTTCAGTAACCAATATCACACTTCTTCTTCTTATTCTTCTATAAAGTCACATTGTCACACCTACTTCTCAATCGATTCCATATATTAGCTGTCTCACCCCATAAATTTCTTCAAAATGTAACACTAGAGAAATCACTACCAATTACCTTAGCCATGGGGAAATCTACACCAAAGGTAAGTAAATACATCTAGGAAATTGAAAGACAAAGTGGTTTATCATCTAACCATAGAATCATCCAGAATCTAGTTCTCATTCAGTTACCTACATTTTCTATGGTACTTAAAGAATAGATGTTTAAATTTCATAAATCCCTCTCAAAAGTGGGATTGCCCTGGTTTAGCTTCACAAAGAGATAAAGTAGAATTTCCAATGTGTTTTTTTCTCTGTAAATTTTGCCACATTCTTGTTTCATTCTCTACCTTACATATCCATTTACACAATAATAAAATATTCATACATGTGAGATCTACCACACCCAATCCCACTCTTTTTAGGTGAACAAATAGCATCCCACTTTTACTACATTATTTTTTGTCTTCATCTTCCTCCCATGCCCCCCTAAAGTATCTAGTTTATTCTTTGGAACTTCACGAAACTCCAACATATACATCATGAAGAATGGTATGCCACACTGCGGTTTCATTTTCTAGCTTCCATATCTATTTACACAACAAGAAAATATCCATACATGTGAGATCTACGACACCTAATCACCCAATATCTATAAGTGAACAAATATCATCCCACTTTTACTAGATGATATTTTTTGTCTTCAATTTTTTCTCAAAAAAATATTTTTTTCCTAAAAATATCTACTTTATTATTTGGACCTAATATCAATCTACCATCATATGACTTGAATTTACCTTTCCAAGTACTTACCGTTTTTCTGCCCTTGCAATTGTACTATCCGAGTCACTATTACATAGTTTTAAAAGGTAGAGCACCTACAACACAAGTAAACATTGTAGCATATTCAACATGTCTAGTTTTAGCTGCACCAAAACACATTACTTCACTTCTATGTAAATTCATCTTCAATACAGAAATTTATTCGAATAAAAAGCGTATATACTTTAGGTTTCTAGCCCCATCTATATTCCTCAATAAATCAGTAATTAAACCATAGTCTTGAGCTTTATCTAACAAAATCTTACTGTACCTATAACAATGTTAAACAATCTAGTCTAGGATATAATGGACCCCCTTGTCTAAGTCCATCCTTAGTGGGGAGAAAATTACCTATCTAGTCACTGACCATCACAACTAAGAGGTCATAGTCTACATTACCCAACTAATGTATCTATCAGTGAATCTTTAGTTTCTAGAATAAATTTGAGAATGCATGAGTTAATTTAATCGTATGCTTTCTTGAAGTATATTTTAAATATTATGGATCTAATTTCTTTGTATGTGTTTCATGCATGACTTCATGAAGTATTACAACTCCATCCAATATGCATCACCCTTTAATAAATGTTGTTTGAATCGGGGCTACAATATTATTTGCAACTCTCTTGGATCTATTGTTGAATACCTTAGTAAATATTTTAAATATTATATTATACACACAAATAGATATATATTGTTGTAGAGTTTCAACCTCCACACATTGTGGAAGTAAAGTTAGCACTCCATAGTTAAATTTAGCTAAATCCGTCCCCATGGAAACTTTCAATGTGCTTTGAAAAAAGTTTTTATTATAAATTAAACAAATGTTTATTTCATCCCAAAGAAAATAGGTAGAACTCTCTTGATATCATTGATGTATGAGGTGTTTATTTTCAGGAATGTATGTGGTGTTCGTGTATACACCAATATAGAACACGTGACTAGAAGGAGTTACAATAGATTGACATGGCCTCTAGGCACATTGATTTTAGTGGGGTGTCACAATTACATACACTATATAGAACACGCTGATTCAAATTGTATGTAAATTGCACTACAAAAGTACAACTTTTTGGAAATATACGCTAGAGGCAAAAATAAAATGGTTATTATCATATTTCNNNNTTCATGATAATCGTGTATTGTTCATG
>CBQS010235024.1:0-13859 GCA_900070015.1 Hordeum bulbosum | reverse complement strand
TTTTCACGGGTATTACATGGACGGACGGACATGGTTGCGCGCATGGTTACAGGACCACCGCACGTCGCCTGTCATTATTTTAATTTTAAAAGAGGGAAAAAAAAAACAGGATCACGCGAGCGAGACCAGAAGCACGGCGAGCCATTTCGAGCTCTCGGTTCAAACGCAGCCCACCGAAAAACGGTCTCCAAATTTCGAACCCATCCAAGCGGGGGGACCCAGCCTCGCCCGCGATCCCATCGCAGCCGTCCATCTCGACCCCCGATCCGCATCCCCGTTACTACCCTACCCATACCCCACCCACACCACACCACCTCGCGCAAACCCAAATCCCTTCCTTCCCCCCGCCCTCCCCCCTCGAGTCTGCGTGTGTGTGTGAGAGAGAAGAGAGGGGGTCTAGAACCTTCTAGAACGGACGGCGCTAGGCCCAGCTCGCCGAGCAAACCCTAGGTAGGCAGGCCCGGTCGGCGACGCGATCCGCGACCTGCGCCGGGGGCGACGCCGACTGTTTCGAGTTTTTTTTTTCCTTCTGCAACCTCCGCAGGTTTCGAAATCTCCCGCCCGCGGCGGGCGGCCCTGGATCTCATCTCCCCCGCGGAAGAGGGTTCTAGGGGCTGCGGCGGCGGCGGCGTCGTCGCGTCACACCATTCGCCGCCTCGCGGCGCTCCTCGCCACCGCCGCCGCCACCGCCACCGCCACGTCCGCGTACGCCGCCTCCGGGCTCAGGTGCGTCCAGCTTCTCCGGGAAAGGCTTCGGCTCTCGGCTCGTTCGGGCTTTGTGTTTTCTGGTTCGGGGGGTTTGAGCCAGGCCCGTGGCGTTTGCGCAGAATGATGCGGGATCTCGGCGCCGCCCGCCGCACCCCGGCCAGGGCCTCCGCCTCGGAGGCCGGCAACGACGAGAACGCGCCGGGCGACGGCTCGGACGCCGCGGCCGCAGCGGTCCTCGGTGGTGGCGCGGAGTCCCGCCCCCCTCTCCTCGCCATCCAGCCGCAGGTGTCCGGGCTGAAGCGGAAGCCGGAGTCGCCGGCGCCCACGCCCTCCAAGCTCCCGTTCCGGACCCCCGAGAAGGCCGCCGCGCGGAGCCGGTTCGGCTGGGCCCCGCCCCGCGCCGAGGAGCTGCCGCCGCGGATGGGCGCGACAACCATGACCACCCCCCGTGCGCATCGCGGTAAGGCCGTGCCGGCGGCTTCCTCCGAGGGCGGGTCCACGCACAGCACGCCCACGAAGAGCGTGTCGAAGCCGGCTTACAGTGTGGGGCCGAGGCCGGTGACGAGCGGTGGCGCCCGGGGCCCAGCATCGGGCTTGGGGTGCTCAATGGCCGCCAGGGGTGCGCCCGCGTCGTTTGGGCCGGCGACGGTGGTGAGTTCTGTGGAGGTGCCCCAGTTCGAACTGCGGGAAGATCCCTCCTTCTGGATGGACAACAACGTGCAGGTATGCACTCTGATTCTTGCTGTTCCCTAGGGACACCATTTATTCGTTGCTTGGAAATATGTATACATTGTGTCTGCTCATCATTTAGCTCGAGTGGTACATTTGTGCCTAGTGATTGATAATTACAGAATTTCATTTGGTAGTCTGAGTCTCAACGTATGAACGGGGGAAAAGGAACTACTTTTTTGCTAGTTTTCTTCCGACTTAGGTATAGTAGAACTTAAATTTTCCTCAGTTATCAATTATGTAGATGACCGCAAGAGAAGTCTGTTGAGTTGTTTCTCTTTTGTTTCTTCCCTTTTGCGCTTTCTTGGACGACTTATCCGTTCGCATTTAAAACAAGGCATGGATGTATGTGAGCTTTAAATTGTGAATCAGTACATGTGTTGGAGTGTCAGCCTCACCATCCACATGCTTCCAAATACAGAAAAACGTCGCCCTACACCTTATTTACATTCATTCTTTGTTCTCCAGGTTGTTATCCGTGTCCGCCCTCTAAATAACTCGGAGAAAACTCTGCATGGTTATAATCGGTGTTTGAAACAAGAAAGTGCCCAGACTATCACATGGATTGGTCAGCCAGAAACCCGTTTCACCTTTGACCATGTTGCTTGTGAAGGAGTGAACCAGGTCAGCTTGAGAACGATTTGATTTCATGCTTTGATTCTATTTCTCAGATTGTGGTTAACGGATGAATTTAAAATTGGCAGGAAGTACTTTTCCGTGTTGCTGGCTTGCCAATGGTTGAGAACTGTATGGCTGGATACAACAGCTGCGTCTTTGCATATGGGCAGGTAGTTCACAATGTCTTTGTTTTATTTGTTGACCATGAGGATTTCATGCTCTTAAACCTTTTAACTGATTGCAGACTGGAAGTGGAAAGACGTACACGATGCTTGGTGAAATTAGTGATCTGGAAGTGAGGCCTAGCCCAGAACGTGGAATGACACCACGAATTTTCGAGTTCCTGTTTGCGAGAATTAGAGCGGTAACAGACTCCTCATGCATAACATATTTATTAGTGTCTACTGCATGAGCAAGTATCTCATCATGATGCGAGTGTTGAACCTGTTATATGTGCAACCCAAAACTGTAGGAGGAAGAGAGCAGGAGGGATGAAAAGCTCAAGTACAACTGCAAGTGTTCTTTTCTTGAGATTTACAATGAACAAATTACAGATCTTCTTGACCCTTCGTCCACAAATCTTGCAGTACGATTTCACGCTATTGTTAAAGGGAATACCTAATTAGTGCAACACTATTTTTTGTGATTTTGCTAAACATGAAACCTAATGTGCAGCTCCGGGAAGATACAAGGAATGGAGTATACGTAGAAAATCTGACTGAACTTGAAGTTGGCTGTGTCAATGATATCGTAAAACTTTTGATGCAGGTAATATAGTTATTATTGATTTATTTTTTCTTGTGAATATCTCATGGCGCATACTGCCAATGAATTTGAACTCATCGGTTTTTTCTGAAACCTATTTCAGGGTTCTATGAATAGGAAAGTGGCTGCTACAAATATGAACCGTGAGAGTAGCCGCTCCCATAGCGTGTTTACATGTATTATTGAGAGTACATGGGAGAAAGATGCTACAACTAACTTTCGGTTTGCAAGACTGAATCTAGTTGATCTTGCTGGGTCAGAAAGGTAGGCAGACAATATTCTCTCTTGTGGCATAGTTTATTGTGCTAAGTGAAATATCAGTTCCTTAATATATCTACCTGAAACAGGCAGAGATCATCTGGTGCTGAAGGTGAGCGGCTGAAGGAAGCTGCTAATATTAACAAATCGTTATCAACACTGGGGTTCGTATCTAACACTCAAAACTTTTAGTTGAATAATTATTTCAACATGGTGTTGCTATTACTCATCCACGTGTCCTTAACTGAATTGTGAATTGCAGTCTTGTGATAATGAGTCTAGTTGATCTCACAAATGGGAAGCAAAGGCATGTTCCTTATAGAGACTCAAGATTAACGTTTCTTCTCCAGGTAGCAATCTCGAGATAACATATTATTGTGTTCATTATTGTTGCTTTCCCTTGTGGCCTAGTAATTATTCTACTCCCACTTTCACATATAGGATTCACTTGGTGGAAACTCCAAGACCATGATCATCGCAAATGTCAGCTCTTCATTGTGGTAATGAATTTTGGATTTAAACCCGACCTAACTTTGATAGAGCTTGAGATGCATTTTGGTATCCTCTTACTTTTTTTGCGTGTGTGTTTAAATAGTTCTGGCAATGAAACACTCAGTACCCTCAAGTTTGCTCAGCGTGCAAGGCTCATTCAAAACAATGTAATTATCTGCCCTTTAAGTCAATTTTCATTTCCAAAATATCTTCGGTGACTAGCCATTTGCAATTCTCACCTCTTAAAATTTGAAGGCTGTTGTGAACGAAGACGCTTCAGGAGATGTTCTAGCTTTGCAGCATCAAATTCGTCTCCTAAAGGTAATGTCTGCAGAATTTGAACCCCACTTCCAGTTCAATATAACATCACCCTAAACTAAAAGAAGGTCCTTGTTTCAGGAGGAGCTAGCTGTCCTCAAGCGCCAACATGCTACTAGATCTTTACCGTTCAGTACTAATATTTGCGGAAGAACTGGAGGTCATGGTGATGATGGTAGTGATCACATGAGTGTGGATGAGGAAAATGACAGTGCCCAAGGCATAAAGTCTTTGGAAGATTTAAGAATTTCAAATAAGCAGGTAATCTGCCTTTGTCTGGATTTCCTTAAATTCTCTCTGTGCGTGTGCTTCTATGTCTCTGTGTGTGAAAATTGCTCATAAATAAATTACCTTGCAGATGAGATCACTGGAAGAAACACTAGCAGGAGCTTTGAGAAGAGAATCAATGGCAGAATCCACTATAAAGCAACTTGAAGCTGAAATTGAGCAGTTGAACCGATTGGTAAACTTTTAGCAACAGCAAACAAATGTTGTAAAACCTATCTATACATTTCTTAAGGGGACATTCTGTAATGATTCTCGGTACATCTTAGGTTTCTCAAAGAGAGGAGGATACAAGGTGCGCTAAGATGACGTTGAAATTTCGAGAAGATAAGATTAACCGGATGGAGGCTCTTGTTCATAACAATTTGCCAGCAGAATCATATCTACTTGAAGACAACAAAACTTTGTCACGAGAAATAGAGTTGCTTCGTGCAAAAGTGGATAAAAATCCAGAAGTAACCCGTTTTGCACTAGAAAATATCCGTTTATCAAACCAACTCAAGAGGTATATATATTCTATACCAACATGCACCCATATTTGTTGTACTGTACTAAAACGTTTTATTATGTACCTGTAGGTATCAGCAGTTCTGTAACGAAGGGGAGAGGGAGGTTCTGTTGGATGAAGTTTCCAACATTCGAAATCAGGTTTATATTAACCTTCATCTTGTAATTCTTATGAGTGCTGTAGCAGGTTTCTTTAATTAGCATTCCTTGTGCTGACAGGTCGCGCAAATGCTTGAGGGCAGGGTGTTGACTGAGCAGCAAAATAAACTTTCAGCCAATTTTGAGGTTTAGTGCCTGATTAGCTTTTCTCCCTACATGGATTTTTCCAACAAATTAGCTCATACTTCCATCTTTATTTATATGTTCAGGACGCAGAACATCACTCTAGTCTACCAAGTGAGCCTGAAACTTTGCCTAAGGAGGTACCCATCCCCCTCTAGATAATAATTTCATCCTTTTCTTATGGTTATGTTGCTTGAAACTGCAATGGCCAAGCACACCATATGTTAATGTTCTCAATCCCTTTTCAGTTGACAAGAGCCTGTCAAGAATTGGAAACCTGCAGGAGTGAGCTACAAGGTTGCTTGGAATCAAATGAAAAACTAACTAGGTAATTGCACGGTCAATAAGTGCTAGCATGCGTTTTCCATGCTGCAATTTCTTTTTTTGAGCAACTAAATTGCTTCACAGGGAAATAGCTGATCTACAAAAAGAATTGAGTACCATCAAAATGACAAAGAGGGAGGAATGCCATAATGTATTTGAGGTATGAACAATAGCTTCTCTGATGTATCTGATCTATGCTCTCATCATATTCTACAGAAATCATGCTATCCATTATGCTTATTGAGAAAATGAGAAAACCTGACATTATGTTTTTTCATTCTATATGGGCACACTAGTATGGTTCTAATGCACGTGCAAAAGTGGAAGATTGTTCTGATGAGGCTTTCATGGCCAACACAGACGATATATTAAACCTGCAGCTGGAGTTGGACATACTTAAAACAATTCTTGCAGAAGAGAGGACACTTCGTGGAGAGGTAGAGGAAAAAACTACTACCTTAAGTGATGAGCTGAAAGCAGCAAATTTACGTATCCTTCAAGCTTGCAAGCAGAGTGATGCCATAGATAGTGAACTGAACGATGCAAGATCTGTTATTGAAGCTCTTGAGTCGCAGCAGATTTTGTTGATAAATGAACTAGATGAGTTGAGAAAGAATAATCAGAAAAGCTTCGAGATTCTAAAAAAGAGGGGCAGAGAAATCTCAAGATTAAATACTGAGATTGACAACCACCGTAGACAGGGCCTGGTGGCTAGCGGAGAGCCCAAAACACAACTTTTGAAGTGTATTGAAAATGAAGATTCACCTCTGCAGATAAAGCTGAAAAGGATGCAAGCTTCACTTGAGAAGGCAAATGACTTAAATACAAGGTACCAAAGAGATCAGGCGTCTGATAGTTCTGCTGAGCAAGAAATGGATGAAGTCCGTAGACAGGTTGAAGTTGAAACAACTGAGGTGATTATGTGCTTACAAGAAGAGCTTATGTCGCTCCAACAACAGTTAGATGCTAGTAACAAAAATGAGTTGTTGGCCAAACAAAGCCTAGATGAGCTTCAACTCGAAAGGAAAGAGTTGAATGACAGGCTATTTGAGGTGATGAAAGAGAATGAAAGCCTTTCTGAACTAGCTAAGGAAAAAGAGAAGAAAATTCATCTTTTGACCAATGACCAGGAGAGCTTACAAGAAGATCTCATATCGCTCCAACAACAGTTGGATGCTAGTAACAAAAAAGAGTTGTTGGCCAAACAAAGCTTAGACGAGCTCCAACTGGAAAGGAAACAGTTGAATGATAGGCTACTTGAGGTGATGGAAGAAAATGAAAGATTTACTGAACTAATTGAGGGAAAAGAAGAGAAAATTCAGCTCCTGACCGATGACAAGGAGAGCGTACATGAAGAGCTTTCATCTCTCCAGCAACAGCTAGATGCTAGTAACAAATACGAGTTATTGGCCAAACAAAGCCTAGATGAGCTTCAACTGGAAAACAAAGAGTTGAATGACAGGCTACTTGAGGCGATGAAACAGAATGAAAGCTTTTCTCAACTATTTGAGGAAAAAGTTCAGCATTTGACCAATGACTGGCAGAACTTACAAGAAGAGTTTCTATCGCTCCAACAGCAGTTAGATGCTAGTAACAAGAATGAGTTGTTGGCTAAACAAAGCTTAGATGAGCTTCAACTGGAAAGGAAACAGTTGAATGATAGGCTACTTGAGGTGATGAAAGAGAACGAAGGCTTTTCTGTTCTAACTGAGGAAAAAGAAAAGGAAATTCAGCTCCTGACCCGTGACTGGGACAGATTAGCTGCTGACATTGGAAGCTTTCTCGTTGAGGGAAATGCCTCTCTTGATGAAGCTTCTGACCAGGTAGCTTTTATTTCGGAGTCCTTTCCTCAAAGAAGATGGGTTGAGGATCAAGTCCAGAAGATGTGTCAGGGTATATCTGATAGAGAGAAGTTACTCGAAGAGCTCCAAAGCCGGCTGAAAGAGGCAGATGGTATAAAATGCGACTTGGACCTGAAGTTAAGGTCCTTAAGAGGAGCAATGGAGGCAATAAATGAGATGCATCAACAGGAAAGGAATGATCAAGAAAAAGCTGTTGCCCTTTTAAGGTCGCAGGTGTCTGAACAAGGACAAGTGAATCAGCAGCAACTTGAACAATTTCAGAGAGTAGAGCTTTTGTTGGATGAATCCATTGGGACATTTGTGCAGAAGGAGGTTCTTGAACAAAACTATGTATCATCACTGAGGGGGATGGAAGAAGAGATTCATCAGCTCAAGACTCAATTAGACCAGTCAAAGACACATATAGCTCATTCATTGAGTCAGACCAAGGACAAGGAGCAGACATTTGAGAAGCTAAAAAATGAAGAAAATACCATTCTGTTAAGAATGTTATCAGATGTTCTGAAGGCAAAGGGTATTATACATGAGTTTGGTGTTGGATTCAATACATTGGTGTCAAGCTTTTCTGTGGACCCTGAAGAAGTTTGTCAAAATTCAGACCTGAATTTGGAGGATCGGGTAAGATAATGCTCTTGTTATTTGGTATCAAGGTGAACCAAACAATCCACTATTTATGTCAGTAAGTTCCTACCGTTAATTGATATGTATCCGTTAAGAGTGTTGGTATTAACAAATTCATGGCATGACCTTGTTTTACTCCATGCTTTAGGCTGAACTTAAAACATTTGGAGCCCTTGAAGCTGGAGAGCAGTGCAATGCTGACGCCCTTTGCCAACTCAGTAAGGAGATGGAGTCTGCAGTTTATAAGTTGCAGACGCTGCAGTCTCAGATGGCCAAGCTTCTGCAAGAAAAAGAAAACATGAAAGAATGCCTTCTCCAGAGTCGAAGAACTGTTCAAGATCTAAATTCTGAGGTCCTTCAACTGAAGTCACAGATGATTGATCAACAGACGCGCTATGAAGCTAGATTGGAAGAACTGGAAATAAAGATTCAGGGAAAGGACAATGACGTTGCAACATCACTTGTTTCATGGCATAAAGAGATAGAGGTAACACTTATAAATGCCCAACATCCTTAAAGGCCATTAGGCATCCATTGAAAATCATTTTCTGTAAATCTTTTGTTGGTTTTTGGAAAAACAGATTAGGCTTCAATAGGGTTTGTAAAATAAAATGAGCATCGACAGTAGACTTGTTTCTACCTCGCCCGGAAATAAATAATACAGTAGACTTGTTTATCTTTCCAGTAAAAGAAGGTCTTACCCAAAATGTACATGCAGGGGTGTGGTATTAATTTGCAAGAAGTAGTAGTTAGGTGGATTCTGTTTAAGAAATTGCAAAAGCTTTGCATCTCAATGCATCAATAGATTGAAAAATCTTTTACCCAGTGATGAAATGTGGATTATGCGAAGGTGCACCTGCTTGATTCAATGCAGCACTATACTTCTGCCCTGCAAAGGCACGATGGATTTTGTTATTAATTTTTTATGTAGAAGCAGCTGTTTGTATTTGCGGGTGGATGTTACATTTGATTTCTTGACTTGGTCAACCTTGATCCCTTGTTTTCAACTGTGATCATTCTTTCAGGCACTTGAATCTGAGCTCTCAGAGACCAAAGTTCTTGCACAGCAGAAATCATTTGAGGCTTTTACTCTTATAGCCAAGTTTCATGATGCGCAGGCAACTATAGCTGATGCAGACTCTACAGTCAAGGCACTGGTGGAAGCGAATGAAAATGCAAAACTCCTAGCAGAGAAGTACAAACAAAAGGAAGCTTCTTATATCGTTGAAAAGAATGATTTGCTAAATGAGGTCAGTAGTTTGAAGATGATGCTGGATGTGAAAGGACAAAATTACCTGGATATGGAAAAGAAACTTGAATCAAGCTTGCTTGAAGCAAATGAGGTAGCTCTTGAACTGGAAGATGGCATCAGATGTCTGAAGAATTTGTTATCGGAGAACCTTGAGTTTGTTTCTTCAGATGTTAAATGGATGAAGTCAAAACTTCGGCAGTTCACAGAGTTAGCAAGAACTTGGTTAGAAGAGAACTGGTTAGAGATAATTGGAAAAGATTGTGCTGTGTCGGTGTTGCACCTCTGCCATATGGGGATTCTGTTGGAGAGAATTACTGGGCTGCATGCAGAAAATGGTTTCCTTCAGTGTGGGATCTGTGAATCTAATTCTTTGATATCTACGCTGAGACAGCACAATGATAAAGCAAAAAATGAACTGGAGATGTGCAGTGTTCTCAAAGGAAAGTTACTGCTTGACATCAACCACAGTTTTGGTCGTATTGCAAAGAAGGAACAAGAAGCAACTGAACTAAGCTCAAGACTGGATTCTTTTGGGAAGAAAGTTCTGCATTTGCAAGCACAAGAAGAAGCAATGTTGGCACGCTCAGATTCCATTTATAACGAGCTATCTGTGTTGACTAAAGATATTGATGCTACCAACAGGAGTTCTTTGGCAGCTGAATCCAAAGAAAAGGAAGAGCTGCACCACCAATTGGATGAGGCTTTGTTTCTCAATGGAATGTTGAAGGACACAATGCTTGAGGTTCTGAGTCTGCCTGAAGTGAACAGTGCTATACCTGCAAAGGATATGAAAGGGTGCAATGAATTTGAGTTGTGCAGTTGGTTTGTAAACTACCACCATGATTCGATCATGATCAATGCAATTGCAAGTGATATTGAATTTATTGTTTTGGCTTCAGAAGTGGAGCAAGAAAAAATACAACTGCAAACAGAAAATCTTATGTTTACTGAAGTACTTGAAGGATTGAAGACAGAAGCAACTCTGTGGAAAGTTGACCAGGATTTGGGTAGTCTTGCAATTTACTCTTTACATGAGGAGAACAGTAATACAAGGATTGATTTGGAGAACCTAAAGCGGAACAAGGATGAAGTTATGGAAAGCCTGCTTGCAACGCGTGAGGAAAATTCAAAACTTCGATACGTAGTTGATTCCTTGGAGTCCAACATCAAATCCCTGCAAACAGATCTAGATGGGAAAGTCAAAACTCTGATGGAGTTGCAATGCTCCCATGCAGCCTTATGTAAAGAGCTTGAGTTGAAAGCTGAGGTCATTGAACTAGGAATTTCAAGAGAAAATGCTTTGAGGTCCGAGAATGATTTACTGAAACATGAAAAGTTGGATATTCTGTGCAAGGACCGGAGGATGTTTCATTTGGTTTCTAATATTGATATGGAGAAGTTATCGTACTCCTTCCAAGCATATTTGGATCAAATTAACACAGAAGTGGAAAAACTCATTGATGAGCAAGTGACCACAATGATGAAGTTCTCCAATGACTTAAACTTGGTTCAATTGTCTGTTGAGAAGTTGAGCACCCATAATTCCTTTTTACAGTCTGAACTAGCAAGGAAAGATGAATTGGCAAAGGGCTTATCATTTGATCTTAGCCTATTACAGGAGTCAGCATCGGTTGCAAAAGATCAAGCAGATCAACTTATTGAGTTGACTGAAGCAATTACCTCATTACAACGTGAGGTTGCTTCTAAATCACATGATCTTGATAATCTTGTTTCTGGAAGTCAAATACTAGAAGTTCAAGTCATGAAGAGTAATGAAAAGATTTTGGTGCTAGAGGAGCAGCTAGCAAGTACAGTTGGTGAACGAAATGCAGTTTCTATGGAAAACACTGAGTTGAGATCTCAGCTCAATCATATTGAACAGATCGGTTACTCTATGAAAGAGGAGTTAGCCCATAGAAGTAATGCCACTGAAAGAATGGAAGAAGAGTTGATTGAGCTGAGAAATTTACTTGATGAAAGGAACATCTTCCTTCAACATTTGCAAGATAACTTTTCCAAGCTCTCGGATGAGAAGCAATACTGTGACTCTCAGGTGCTTCTCTTGAGAGAGAAGCTGGAGATGGCTCAGGCAGTGGCAGAAGAAAGTGAAGCAATTGCTACGGAGGCCCGACAGGTTCAGCTACCTACTTGATTATTGTTTTTCTCTCTTAATATTACTTGCGTTATTCTTCTTGTGTAACCTACTTGATTATTGTTTTTCTCTCTTAAGATTACTTGTGTTATTCTTCTTGTGTAACCCTTTTGTTGTACTTCTACAGATAGCAGATGAAAGGAAGACATATGCTGAAGAGAAGGATGAAGAAGTCAAGCTATTGGAGAGGTCAATTGAGGAGCTCGAGAGTACCATATTTGCTCTGGAGAACCAGGTGAGCTCTCTACCTCTATTTCAGTATTGATTCTTACTTACTGCAGTAACTTCTTGTGACAATAGCAATGGTTATTTCTCTTAAGGTGGGCAACATCAAGGATGAAGCGGAACGACAGAGAACACAGAGAGAAGAATTAGAGGTGGAGCTGCAGAGAGTCAGGCACCAAATGTCATCTGTACCATCATCTGGGAAAGTAAAGAGCTTTGGGGAAGATGGAATGGTTGATTCATCTGATTCACTCAGGTTGCATGATAACTATTTTTTACCAGTTACAATTTTTGCAGTTGTTAGTTCATTTGTTAGGTGTTTGAGCCTGCTGTCTTGTTTTACATTCGTTTCCCTATTTTTTTTCTTGATGAAAAACAGAGCACCTGCCATGGTTCTTGAAAAAAAGATAACACTTGGCTTAACTTTCTCCTGCAGTCACTCAAGAGAGATACATACCGAGCTACTAAGTGCTTTGGAGAGTATCAAAATACTTCAAAAGGAGGTTGCTGAAAAGGAATCAGAGGTAATAATATATTCTCTAACCATTTTAGAAATATTTTAGTTGTTCAGACTTCAGACTATGGTCATCTGCTATCATCCAGGTTATCCAAATATTGACGGGTTTGCTATGTGCTCTCTTATTCTTATAGATTGCTCAATGCAAGTCGCACATATCGGAGTTAAACTTACATGCTGAGGCAGCAGCACGTGAATATAAGCAGAAGGTAAGCAATCTCATTTGTCTGATTTAGTTTCATGAAATTAGCCACAATTTTCAAGGATGCTAATGAAAAATGATCTGGTTAGTTCATGGAGCTAGAGGCTATGGCCCATCAGGTTAATACTGACAATCCATCAACAAATGCTTGCTCCATGAGACCGGAGAAGATTAGCTCGAAACCTCGGGGTTCAGGCTCCCCATTTAAATGTATTGGATTGGGCTTTGTACAACAAGTGAATTCTGAGAAAGACGAAGATCTTAGTGCTGCAAAACAACGTATTGTGGAACTCGAGGGCATAGCAGCTAGTCGACAAAGGGAGGTGAGATTTCTCTAAAAAACACTTTATTCTGTCGACTCTGTTTTGTAGTTTTACTAACTTGTCTTTTTTTCTATGTAGATATTCATGTTGAATGCGAAATTAGCTACAACAGAAAGTATGACACACGATGTGATTCGTGATATGTTGGGGGTTAAGATGAACATGACAACTTGGGCGGTAGGAATGCATATTCTCTTAGTTCTAAATATATATATTTCAATGTATGCATCTAAACCACTTAAGTTTTGTAAACATGTTCCTGTGGTATTGTAGACACTAGTTGACAAACAGCAAAAGATGAGCACAAAAGAGTCAGTTGCTTATCAAACTGAAGAATCTAAAGAGGTAACTTCCACAGTACCTAAAATTTTCATGCAACTTGTCTTATCTCTTGAACTGTGTCTAAAACTCAGTATTTATCAGTCCAATGAGCTAATGAAGTTGAAGCAGCAGCTTGATGAATTCATTGAAGAGAGACAGAGGTAGATACTTTTCCATCTACTGTGACCTCCTTATGATCTCAATAATAGGTTATATGACATACATGTCAATGTTCTTGCAACAGTTGGATTGATGAAATAAACCAAAGACAATCAGAACTTGGAGCTGCCCGTATTACTGTAGAACAATTACGGCAAAAAGAACATTTTATGGTAGCTGAAGTTGACTTGCTGAAGGTATGGCAATTAAGGTTTCCACTAGAAACGAAAATACATATTTCTTTCTCTGTTGCTATGGTAGATGTTTGCTTGTTATATTAATAGTCTGATACATTGTAGGCTGAGAATGCAAACTACAAAACGATCATTTTTAATCTTGAAGATGAAGTAAAGAAGCTTACCAGACAACAGAATCTCCAGCTGCGAATTAATCACCATGTCAAAACTAAGGTATCCAGTACTTCTAAAACTTGTTTGGTATTTCTGAACATTGGTGTTTCAGTGTCTGATCATCTTCCGTGCATTTTTTACTTCTTAATAGGAAGAGAATGTCCTTCTGAAAAAGCATAATGAAGAACTAAGTGCAAAGCTGCAGCAGCTAGGGGCCGTTGTTACCCGCACAAAAGAAAAGCTTGCCCGCTACATTGTCTCGGATGGAAAAGATCCACATGAGCAGATTGAAGAGGAAGAGCTTCTGAGAAAGAAATTAGAGGTGCGTTTACTCTGTTTCCATCTGTCAAGAATCATGGTGTGTACCAAAGTTGTCCAAACGGGCCGTGCTTTCTGGGCCGGCCCGAAAGCACGCCAGCCAGGCATGGCACGGGCTAATCGGGCCGTGCCTGGGCCTGAGGGCTGGGCACGCGGGCCGGCACGGCACGGCCCGTTTACCATTTTATTAATTTTTTTATATATAAAGGATAAAAAAAATAACCTAATAGGCCAAAATCGGCCCAAAACACAGCCCAATATATTAAAGTCG
>CBQS010234964.1:0-11118 GCA_900070015.1 Hordeum bulbosum | reverse complement strand
TTGCGTAGTAGACATCAAGATGCAAATGGGATACCACACGAGATTGCAATTTTTTTATGTCCAAAACAGATGGGTTATGAGTAGGTGATGTACCCTGCCGTGTGACATATTTTGTAATGAACGATTGTGTGACTTTGGTTTAAATTAATATATGTAAGCATAGTATATCAATAGATAAACTAGATAGATAGAAACCAGAATGAGTAGTTGTCAATGCACATAATCATACTTCTATAATAAATTTCAGTCGTTATTTTAAAAATAGGTGAACACCAGAAATTTCAGTAATGGAAATAATAGTCCCATTAAAGTGTCACTCTTTGTTGGGTGACACTGTTTTAGTATAGAAAAAATATGGATGCTATTGAGCTTATATCTTTTATTTTATTTTTCGAACCATGCAGGAGAACTACATGTCAACAGATAGTAGAAAGACCCATACAAAATTTAACGACCAAAAGAACATTTTGTTTGAAACCGTGCAATAAGCTTTCTCTCAACCATTAATTAAGGGGGAAAGAAAGTTGAAGTTACAATAAGATGCAAAAGCATAAGAGTAAATACAAAAAGGTCACTACTTTCCCGCCATGAGTTGACCCAAACGCTTTGCCTCTGCGATGACCCAAAGTCTTACTTCTTTTTTCATCTCGCCCTTGCGTTCCTCTAATTTCAAATGGTCCAACACATGAGCATAGTGATAGATGTCATAGCACTTCTATTGGGAATGTTGCTTTCGGACACTTTGATCCACCAATCTTTTGTGGACTTCTCCATAGCTCAAACGTAGGTGTCGAGGTGCATGAGTTGGAGTCAATCTCGAGGCATATTCCAAAGCCTCAAGGTGTAGCGGAATTTTTATAGCAAGTGGGACGAGGTTCTCGGCTCTCTTTTGCATAAACGGCAAAGTCCACAATTTGGCCAACCACGTTTGGCAAGCCTATCCGCTGTCCAAATCCTTCATTGATGACCAACCATGCAAATACTTTAGCCTTGGGAGGGTAGGTTTCCATATCGCGTTGTTCATAGTGGTGTGGATTGTCCCTAAAATTGCACTTTGTACACCGAGGCTGTCGAGTAGTGTTCTCTTGTCGTGTGCTTCCAAGAGATGTCATCATCGGTGTCCTCAAGGAGTGAATGTCACTAGCTCCAACCAAAGGGAGATGAACTCGCGAATGTGATCCATGGAAACGATGTTGGGAATTTTAATCTTTAGAATCCAAGCATTGTCCTTGACCACATCCTTGACCTTCCAATTCTATCTTTGGGGCAATCTCCTTGGGCTTTGCAAAAAAGGGTGCGGGCTCATTACCCAAGGTAATGGTGGTGGAGGCATAGAAGAGATCCATGTCTTTGTCATCATACGTATTGCTTGAGCCCACCCAAAGCTTGGAAGGCTCCTTCCACTCAAACCACAAGCACCGTAACCTGAGAGTCCGAGAGATTTTTTTAGGTTGAGCATAGCGATGCCCCCAAGGTCCTTAGAACGACAAATCGAGTTCCAATTAACTTTGCACTTAGCACATGTCATCTTGTCCATCCAAGACCAAAGTAAAACCTGCTCAAACTTGTTTGCATTGTGTAGCACCCCCGATGGTGGTAGATCGCTTGAGAGGTGAGGACTGGCTTGACTAGAGCCGCCTCACCAATGGTGGTGATATTTCTTCCATCCCAAACGACGAGCTTGGAGGCAATATTATCCTCGAGATATTGAAATTCCACCCTTTTGAGTTGCCAGATTGAAAGAGTAGCGGACAGAGGGGGGCCCCCTTGTCGAAGGCCCCTACCATGCGTGATAGGGGGCAGACACTCTGTTGAGAAGAATCCAAGATGGGGACGTGGGGAGCAAGGCGACAACCCAGTCCCTAACTTTAGCCAGGAAGCCACGTCTTCGGAGAAGATCAAGAAAGTATTCCCGTTTCACCGAGCCAAACGCCTGTCGAATGTTGAGCTTCAAGAGGAGGGACAGGTTTTTTGATTTGTGGAGGCGGCATGCAAGATTTCGCACGTACATGAAGTTGTCGTGTATCTTTCTTCTTTTGATGAATGCACTTTGCACATTGGAAATGATGTCCTTCATATGAGGGCCAAAGCGGATGTCGAGGATCTTGGCGGTAATTTTTAGGAAGTAGCATCGCATTTGCAGAATTGACCCACTATATGTTTGCCACATGGAGGTGGTCAAAGCATTGGATGACCCAGTACGTCCCTCTTCATGATGTCCCTCTTTATGACGTCCCAACACTTATTAAACAGGGCGCCCGTGATCCCCATCCAGACTTGGGGCTCTGTCAGTTGGCATTTGATTGATAGCCTCCCTAACTCCCCCCTAGGTGAAAGCGGCATCCACCCCGTGCAATTCATGCAAGTCCAAACGAAGCTCGTCCCAATTGAGATTCTTAGGTGTTGCCATCTCGCGGCCCATGACACTGGAAATGATCATGAATTATATTCTCATTTTGCTTATGGTCGGTGACCCAACCATCATTGTGTGCAATCCAGTGGATATGGTTCTTTCTTCTTCTTACACTACTGTGTCGGTAGAAAAACATGGTGTTGGCGTCCGCTCCCTTCAAGTTGGCAATGTGCACATTGCTTCTTTCGTCCATGTGTGATGATGGACAAACTAACCACCTTTCTTTTTAGTCGGGACCAAAGGTCACATTTCGTCATGGAGAGCATGCGGAACAAGGACTCTTGGGCCACATCAAGCTGCAGGATGACGAGAAGTGTAGCATGGAGGTGAAGCTTGGATTTGATGAAGAGACCCCTACTCCACTCCGAAAGCCTTAATCTGGCTTTCTTGAGCTTGTGAAACAGCAGACGATGTGGTTCAGTGCGCGAGGTGTGCTCATTCCAGGGCTTGTGCACCACATCATCAAAACCCAGAATGGAGGTCCAAAACTTCTCAAACTTGAAGGTACGTGGACTCCTGGGCCCAGTAGCATCGAAGAGCATGAGGTGGCAGTGGTCAGAGAGAGAAGATGATAGTGCCTGGAACACATGAGAGTTGAAGTGGATGTCTCAATCCGCATTGCAGAAAACAGAGGCAAGCTTGAACAAGGTGGGTCTAACCCAAAGAACATCGAAGAGACAAAGAAGAGCAAGAAGAAATATGTAAGACCACACATACATCGGCAAAGCCGGAGCAACCCGGGGAATGCTAACATATGAGAAAACATCGTTATTTCTAAGCAAAAGCTAACATCTGCCTTCAACTGGGTGACAACCTGAAGAATCGGAGCTGCAGTGTCGCTGAAGAGTCGAGCATTCCTTTCTCAACAAATTGCGCATATCAGAAGCACACAGAGGATGTAAGTATAAAGGTTCTTGTCCGTAGAAGGAGTAGCCTGAAGGTTAGCCCAAAGCAGGATAGTATTCCAAACGATGTTGGCGAGAGCACACCCAAAAAACAGGTGATCACAGTTTTCAGAGTCAGAGTGCAGAGTTGCACATAACGCACAAGGGCGTGTAGGAAAAAGACCGTGTTTTACCCGTCTTTCAGCCGTCCACATCCGCCAGCGGGACACCAGCCATAGGTGCAGTTTGCACTTCAGCGGTGCATGGGCACTCCAGATGGCCTCATCAAACCAACCACTAGAAGCACCATAGAAAGAGGCCGGTAAGCCCATTTGGTAGAAAAGCCACCATTGGTTTCGAAGTTTGAACGACCATTACCAGGAATCCTAGAATCTGGGATGAGCTCAAAAAACGCGTACAGAGATGAGCTGAAAAAAAGCATACAGTTTGTCAAAGATCAAATAGGAGAAGAAATCCCCTGATGTTCAGCTACCCCTTCACAGCCTTCAGACAAGTAGAATTTCTTAACGCACCGAGGAAATCCCTTTTGGCCTTGATCAGTGGTGGCACATGATCGAGAATTTCCGGGCCGATCATATCCAGAGAGCGACCCAATTCCCATTTCACAACAATCCCAGGGAACACCAAGGCTTGTTCTCCACCATGCAAGTCTCAACCTGAATGTCGAGTGTAAAGATGCCGAGGCCTCTGACAATCTTGGTCTGCAGATTATTTTCCAATTCACCAGGCAGTGCCCACCAGCGACCGAATCGCTTCCTCTCCACATGAGAGCTCTTCTAATTTTATCTATCTCCTTGAAAAGCCATGGAGGTGGGTCCAACCACACGAGGAAGAACATGGGGATTGCAGCCAGCACTTCAGGAATGCTGCAAGGATACTCGGATATACAGGACAGCATTTCAATACTTCGTTTGCAATAATATTCCAATCAAATTTCCATAATCACGAAGGTTGAAACCAATTAACTTGGATGATACGGAATGGAAGAGGAAGTAGAGTACTTACAAACACACAGTGATAAAAACAAGCACAACAGATAAATGTATATGCACTTGAGAAATTCATACAATCCAGCCCGTGGATTTTTGTCACAACACTTCCAAGCAAAAAAAAAAAGTATTGGCATGAGCTGTAACACTCTGGTCATATTTCTAAAGAGAGCAAGGTTTCATTCCTCCCGTAATGAACACAGCATGTTAGACATTTCACAAGTTTTGGACAATACCAAAGCTTCGGCACTGATCATCACTGCGACTGACTCTTACCAAGCAGTTTTTTAAGCTGTCCATTCGAAAGAGCACTTTTCGTATCTGCAAGGTGCAACGTGAAAGATTATTAAAATTAGTTACTGGCAATAACCTGTTACATACAGACATCAGTGCGACAGGGAAGTTTGAGCACTAACCGTCTGAGCCACCAACGTGATGGCCATTTACAAACACCTGTGGCACAGTATTGCGCCCAACTAGGTCTAGAAGAACACCTTGAATTTCTCGGCCATCCTCTGCAGGGCGTATACATATGATATTTTACGAACAGCATACACAAATACGTGACAAATGCAAATGGTTTGGGGCCACATGATCTGGATGATTACCTCGGAGATCAAGTTCAACAACGTAAGGATTTTCATTGAGGTCTTTAAATATTCCCTTAGCACGCATACAGTACCTAGAAGTAGGGAAGTAAAGAGACAAATGATAACTAACAGTATGGAGTGGTGTTAGTGCTTGGAATCCTTAAGTAGTCAGACCATACAAGAGATGTTCCTCTTTCCAAGAAACCCATATAAGAGGTGCTTAGGACAAATATTTTAAGGACAATACATGATCTTGTTTTTCAAGATTACTCAATCTTTGATTCTTGGAGTTCATAACTACTTGAGTATTTCAGATACAGATGCTAGTATCCACATTTCAAGAAGGAACTCACAGCTGAATATCATTAATTTGTCATTTTAACCATTGAAAGAAACATGAACATCCTACCTAGCAGACAGGTTTGTAATATAAGATATTCTACCAAATTGTTTATTTTAAATATCTGAGGGAGTCAAAGTTAAAAAAAATATCCTTAATAACCAAGTTTATCAAAAAAACAAATTGTATCAATTCTAATGATGGATGACATATAAAACGATTATATGATTGGCCTTTAGGTGGTTCATCCTTCTATGTTTTAACAGTACAATAGTTTGTAGCAGTGGTAGTAGAAATGAAGACAACACAAATGGAACATTTTCCTGTTTACGAATTACTCCCTCCGTCCCATAATATAACATCGTTTTGCAAGCTTTATGGGACGGAGGGAGTACATCCCAACTGCAGTACTTTCTAAGACGCAAATACGCTGGTGTTATTCTAGTGCCTGTTAAGCAATCATCAATAATAGTTTTCCACTCAACTCATTGTAAAGCCAACTAAAGCCTAAATCTATGAACCCTGAACTTCAGTCACATGGTCGCGTAGTACCCGCCTATCCGGATATAATTTCCAAATGACCAATCAGCATTTCACGCAGCATGTTCTGCGGTTACTATAGCAGAGCATTCTTTTGCATGCCAACATCGTAAACATAAACTAAACACAAGGGTTTCTAGACAATAACAGCACATTTAGGACAGCTCTTCAGCAATCAGCACAGCACACAGCAGGAAGCCATGATCAGCAGCAATTGAAATTATAGCAAATTAACTGTTTAATTGCATCAATTGATCAAATAAAGCTGTTAGCTCTGGCCACAGTGTGAGGCTTATACCTAAGCTAATACTCAATCGTCAGCGGTTCACTGCTATGGCAGCAAACACGACGGGCCTCCTAATTCACGCTTCTGTCATCTACTGGACAACAAATCCGCTCAATTCACGGCATCCGGATCCGTTTTCACTTGGTAAACGTGTGCCTAGTAAGCGATTAACTTCACGGGATCTTTCTCAAACGACGCGGCGCGAACTCCACAACTGTGCGCTGCGCACACGCATATAGGATTCCCCAACGGCTTACGGGCAAAAATTCCCCAAAAGCACAAGCAAAAAAATTCTAGGAATTGATGTTTCCGAACGGCTTACGGGCAGTATGATTTGGAGAAGATGGTGATGCGGTTGGAGTAGATGGCGTTCTGCACGAAGGCCGACGGCGAGCGCGTCGCCGCCGCGGACTCCGCCACGGCGAGGAGGAGGACCAAAGAAAAAGCTATTCGGGTTAGAGACATCTCCCTTGCTTGCTCGAGGTGACAGGGCAGCGCCGCCGCCGAGCGCGACTCCGGAGGTCGGAGTTCTGATTCGGGGGAGGGGGGAGAGACGGAGACGGAGACGGAGACGGAGACCCGACGAGCGGTGACTCCCGGTCCCGGTGGAGGGTCTTCACGGGGAAAATTCCCTTCTGAAAAATAACTCACTTCGATTTATCCCCGTCTGGCCTTTTTTTTCTTTTTTCTATTTTGAGCTGGTGGCTTTTTCTTTCATAAATCCTATTTGACGCTGTAGGAGGAAGGTTTTTCTTAACCGGGGCCTGCACTGTTCGGTCATGCCCTCATCCATGTAAGTTTTAACGGGAGGGTGTTTTTTCCGGTTTTGTGAAGCTTCTAGAAGCTTCCCAAATGAGTTTTTTTCATTTAGGTTTTATCAGCACTGGTTTTTCTTCGCTTTTCTCTTTTTCGTTTTTGTTTATTTTCTTTACTCTTTTTTATTATTATTATTTTATTTCCATATTATTTTACATATAAATTTTCATTTTTCAAAAAAGCATAGTCTTTTAATGGTGATTTTTTTTTCAAACAAACAAACTTTTTTCCAAATAAATGAACCTTTTTCAAAATTTTACAAATTATTTCTTATAATTCTATGAACTTTTTGAATATCAATGAACTTTTTTAAATTTTGTTGAAGTTTTCTAAAATTTGATGGACTTTTTTTTTAAATAGATGAACTTTTTCAAAATTTGTGAACTTTTTAAATATTCGTGAACTCTTTTTCTAGTTCAACGAACGTTTTTAAAACAAGCATGATTTTTTTATATTTTTTATATTTAGTGAACCTTGGAAAATTGATATTTCTTTTCAAATTTGGTGAACTTTTTTTCCAAATTCTATGAACGTTTTTCAAACTTGAATGACCTTTTTTCAAATTTGATAAACATTTTTAAAAATTCAATGATTTTTTGTCAATTTTGATGACTGTTTTTCAAATTCGATAAACTTGTTTTTGTTTTTGTGAAATTTTCCATAAGTAATGGACATTTATTCGAATTGGTTAACTTTTTTTGAAAGATTTGATGAACTTTTCACATTTTTGTGAACTAATTTTCAAACCCGAGATATTGTTTTTAGATGCATGAACTTTTTTATTTTTATGATATTGAAATAATAATTCAAAAGGCAACGGTTGACCAATTGGTCAACCGATCAATCGCTACAAATATTATTATTTTAAAATTCAGCGACTGACGTATGGGATCGAGCGGCCACCTTCTTATTGGACCGTCCCAACATGGGGTGTTGCACGCGCCAAGAGTGGGAACGGGCGCGTGCAGTGCCGTATAGGAGAACCCTTTTTTCTTGTTACCCCTATGTGCATCTGGGCTGCTTCGCTAGTTTTGCCTCTCGTAACAATTCGCGTGTCAGCCCTTTGAGTGACTTTATACGGTTTTGAGCGAAAAAAAACTTACCCGATCAAATTTCTCAAAATCCATTGACCGTATTTTCTTTCGGAAGGAAATTTTGAAACGAACCTTCAATACATCAGATGTTCAATATCGGGGAGGAAAATTTCAGGTCCAACTGTAATAGTCTTCATTCCAGCCAAATTTCCAATGACAAGTCTGACTCGAAGCGATTCTAAGTTTCTTTTTGCCGGCCGACGCGAGCTATCCGCGACGCGCCTTGCGAGGTACGTCGGTGTCACTAACGAAGTGGTGGCGGCATTGCACGAGCAGTCGCGGCTCCAGCCAATGCTCCGCCGCATGGCCACGCATAGGTAAGGCGGCGTGCGTGGCGTGCGGCAGCTCCTTGTTTGTCGTGTGCGGTGACGAAATGCATGGTGTGTGTGGTGTGTGCCGGCCCAAACTGCTCCCGTCCTGTAAGGTATGCCTCAATCAAGGGACTAGCTAGGTATGGCAATGGTGTCGCGTGTGATTCCTCCCAACCACCCTCACAGCATAAAGCGAGATCCAAATTACAACAGAGTATCGCCAAAGCCGCCGTCCAAACCGCCACCTCTAACAGAGACTAACGTTGTCTTAAGTACAGGCCCATTCAGGGCCGGTGTGCCACTTGGGCTGAGTGACGTCACGAACATGCAGTTGTCTTGAGTCGCCAACCGTTTCAGGCCCCTGTGCGTCCTTCCTTTGGAGAACACTATCGCTCGCTTCGTCAGTCGCCTCTGCTGTCATCGCTGGCTTCAGTATCTTCCTTCTATCTTCAGTAGTACCCGCAACGCTCACATTCCCCCCTCCTTGAGAGTCGGCTTGTCCCCAAGCCGACGCACGAGGAAACTGCTGTTGTAGGAACTCTAAATCCTCCCATGAATCATCCTCTGAAGATGAATGAGACCAGCGAATCAAGACTTGGGTCATAGATTTATTGCCCAATTGTCACATCCAACGCTGCAGAACTTGAACAGGAACACGCCGGCCAACATGGTTGGATGGTAAACTTGACTGCACCTTGATTTCACGAGGAAGAAAACACTTGAGTTGAGAAACATGAAAAACTGGATGAATACGGCTGCCCTCTCGAAGGTCCAATTTGCAAGCTACTTCACCAATTCTCTCCACAATTGGAAATGGACCAAAGAATTTGAATGCAAGTTTCTGATTTTGCCTGGAGTAAACAAATGTTTGAGCATATGGTTGTAGCATGAGAAACACTGAATCACCAACCTCAAAAGATGTTTGAGTTATGGGTTTATCTGCTTGACTCTTCATCATTTGTTGAGCCCTCAACAAATGCTGTCTCGCTATTTCAGTAACTAATTCCCTAGCCTGCAGCCATTCTTGCATTTCTACTAGAGCAATAGTATCTGATACACTCATGCCAAAGTATCTAGGGGTATATCCATACAACACTTCAAATGGGGACTTACCCAGAGCAGAATGCCAATTGGAATTGTGCCAAAATTCACATAGTGACAACCATTTACTCCACTTATGAGGTTGGGCACTGATAAAACATCTCAAATAACATTCCACTTGTTGATTCACCCTCTCTGTTTGCCCATCAGTTTGAGGATGGTTAGCTGTACTCATATTCAACTGAGTCCCAGTTTTCTGGAGTAACATTTTCCAAAATTGACTTGTGAAAAGTGGACCTGTGTCAGATATAATCACTTTAGGTAACCCATGTAATTTGTAGACATTATCCAGGAACACTTCTGCAACTTTCTGAGCATTAGAAGGATATTTCATAGGTATAAAATGCCCATATTTGGTAAACTTATCTATCACCACAAGAATGCAATTATGCTGAGAAGAAGGAGGAATACCACTAATAAAGTCCATAGAAACAGTCTCCCATGCATCCCTTGGAACTGGCAATGGGAACAACAATCCAGGATATGCTACTCTTTCTAGATTAGCTTTCTGACAAGTAAGGCATGATTGTACTTGAAGTAGAATGAACTTCTTCATACCAGTCCATGAGAAGAGTGAATGAATTCTCTTATAAGTAACAGGGAACCAAGAATGACCACCTACAAGGCTAACATGAAAGGCTGCAAAGATTTTTGGATGTAAAGCAGGCACAGGTCCAACCCAAATACTCTATTTATATTTCAACAATCCATTAACAAGAGTATATGGTGGCTTAGAAGCTGGAGCAATGGCTAACTGCTGGAGAATAGCTAAGGCTTTCTCATCCTCTTCATAACTGGCAACCATTTCAGCCATCCAAGTTAGTTGATTACTTGAAATGGAAAACACATGAGACTCGTCAGGAGGTCTCCTAGATAAGGCATCAGTTGCACTGTTCTCCCTTCCTTGTTTATATTGAATTTGATAATTCAACCCCTACAGCTTGGTAAGACACTTTTGTTGCCAAACTGTATGCAACCTTTGATCCTGCAGATGAGCCAAGCTTCTTTGATCTGTTTTAATAACAAACTGCTGCACTTGCAAGTAAGGTCTCCACTTATCTACTGCCAAGAGATTAGCCAGATACTCCTTCTCATAGACTGATAAACCTCTGTTTTTGGGACCTAGTGTCTTGCTGACAAAAGCCAATGGATGCCCCTGATGCATTAAAACTGCACCAATACGATATTCACAAGTATCAGTCTCTATCATAAAGGGCTTAGTGAAATCAGGCAAAGCTAAAACAAGAGCTAATATTAAGGCTTGTTTAAGTGTCACAAATGCCTCCTAGGTGACACTGGTCCAAACAAAAGGAATATCCCCTTCTTAACCAAGTCAATTAAAGGTCTAGGAATAATGCCATAATGCTTGATAAATTTCCTGTAATAGCCACTCAATCCAAGGAATCCCCTGACTTCCTTAACATTCTTTGGAACATGCCAATTCTGAACAACCACTATTTTGTCAGGACCAGTAGAAACCCCTTCAGCAGAAATAACATGACCAAGATAAGCAATTTGAGGTTGAGCAAAATCATGTGGGCTACATCATTGAAGACCAGATTGTCTGATTACTTTATGATCACGATGGAAAGCTCCGAAGACTAGACGTGTACTCCAAGTCAACAGAACCAATTCGGCCCATCTACCCCCGACTAAGGTCGGTAGCATGTAACCCTAGGAACCCTAGTGTCTATATAAACCAAAGGTCCTTATGCATATAGGCACGTTATCTC
>CBQS010234899.1:0-14723 GCA_900070015.1 Hordeum bulbosum | reverse complement strand
CAAAAAGTCACTCCTAGGGATCGTTGTGTAATTGTCGTGCTACAACAGAGAGATTTATCATGTTAAAAAATCCTACTATCACAGATAGTTTTATCATGGTAAAAAATTGCCGTGCTATAATAGGAATTTGTCATGCTGCATGAGAGCAAATTGACATGCATAATGCCGCAGTAGAGAGAATTGCAAGCCTAAGAAAAGGGGAAAGTTGCCCACATGTCCAGGAATTCTCATGCTGCAACATGATGAATTGCCATGCTACACAGAGTAGTTGACATACAAGCTTTCGTTAGTTACCATAGTATTACCTTCGTAAACTAATATAAAAATATTTAGATCACTAAATTAATGACCTAAACTCTTTTATATTAGTTTACAGAGAAAATACATTGTTGGAGAGTGTCATGCTACACACGAGGTTGCTCGCTTGGGAGGTGTATGGGAGGAAACACAAATCTCCTTTGTGTGTTCATCTTCTACCTTTTGTGTGTGTGTGTATCCTTGGGCAGAGCTATCACTTGCCACCCCCTCTTTTTAAGAAATTGATGACCGTGTTGAACTTATCAATATATTGGAAGTTACTAGGATTTTTATTCTTCTCATCAACCCCTCGAATGATGTTAAAGTCACCACCTGTGATATAGGGGATTCTAAGATTGGTACAAGTATGAATCATCTCAGGAATTCATCTTTATGATCATCATGGGCCGCCCCATACACCACCACAAGTGCACAAATACATTTCTTATTAACATCAAAAACTGTAACCTAGATAAGAAATCTACCTATCGACCAGGAAACCACTTCAAGGGTCTCTATTCTAACCTCACAAAGAATACCAGCAGATCTACCCACAGAGGGAACATGATTCCAAGTAAATATGTCTAAGGGATCAACTTTACACAAGAATTTAGGAGGAAACTCTTTTTTCTTGGTCTCTTGAATGCCTGCGAAATCAAGGGATTGGTCTTTGATGATGTCAGAGAAACATGATATCATCATGAGTAGGATCCACAACACACAGCATGCATACAGTACCGGTTGCTACGGTGACAATGCATAGTATACAGCTACAACGTAATCTACTGCAGTGTCTCATCTTGACTGTCCATTTTTCATCCAACATCATGTTACCCGACGCACCGTTACCCAATGTCATTGGATCTTAGCCCCTGCTTGGTGGATGAGGATCCCTACTGGCTTGGCCGTAGGTACGGCCCTGTTCCTTCTGCTCTGCCGAGTGAGAAGGAAAACAGAGAAATGCACTTGTCCTCCTCGAGATAGAACTTTGAGTACCTGATGTGCCTTCCTTGGTATTTTCGAAGCCTGACATTTCTAATCACCCCTACAAGTTTCGTGTTTACATGACTTCCAAACCATAAAGTACAGTAAAACTATGTTGGCACCTAGACGTGAGAGTATGATCAAGTTGGGTCAAATGAAACTAAGACCATATAAATTGATGTTGTAGCCTAGAGCTAGCTACTGCCCACTGCTGCATCAGTTAATGCTCATGTATCTCCTATCACTTCAGTAGTCCTGGTACGTGGTGGACTGGTGGGCTGAGTACTAGTACTGTAGTGGTGATAAAAGAAGAAACAATGGTACCATCGAAATAGGTGCATGGGGTGTATGTATATTTAACATACTAAGAACAAGTACAATAGGATGACGTAGGCGGACGGTAAGAATTAAAATAATATATTTGTTATGAGTTGGATGAGGGAGAAGAGAAGAGAGAGCAGAAACTGGCTACAAACTAACAGCATACTGTAACACGTGCTATTAGACAAAAGCCGACATGAAGTACCAAACACTAAGATATGTTTGAGTTAATCATGCCGACTCATTTACCTTCTTCAGCTAGTCTTATGTAGCCCATAACCTCAGAGTTCATTATGATTTATATGTAATCCCAGTCCTTCTCGTCATCATTCTTACAAAGCTTGTCCTGCATCGACATTCAAGAAAACAAATTACCTATCGCATGAACTACGGGTAATACACATCACTAGGCGGAATAAATAAACATATATACCACAAACCGCGAATCGAAAACTCCTCTACATCTATGAAGCCATCAACAGTACATTCTCTTCTCCTTCTCACTTAGCATGCGCTGAATGCACCTCCATAAATTCAGTGTCAACTCTCCTCCACGTGTGAGCTTGTCCTTAAGTCCTGACTGGACGCTACCGCCAATATTGGGTGAAAGTGCTTGAACCACTTCCTAGAAAATTTTAGTAATTCAGTTTTTTTGCAAAGCTCAATCTAGTTAACTAAATAAATACTCGCGCAGCAGCCTGAAATATTTTACCTCTTTAATACATTTTCCGCACACCCTTCCATGTTACAATTGAACTTCAGATGTCATGATCAAATGGCTCCACATGGTACAGACCAACCGATGGTGGGTACTTCTCCCCCCCACTCACTCCTTGCCGAATTATCTTGAGTTGCAACTCCAGGCACTGGGACACAAGTATGCCCTTTCCTTTGGTGGTTCAACATGTATCGAATCCCACACTTGTCCAGGTAGTGTACGATAGCTTGTTGGAACCTAGATGCCGAGCCACCGCTTCCACCTGCCATGCTCTTCATCGGAGCAGGACTGTCGCTACCATCTGAACCCAGAAACATCTGATATACATGTCAGATGGTGCATCATAGTTACAGCAATTGTGCCTATTCACGAAGGACAAGTAAACGAAACATTTTTACTCATCGAACAACCGCAAACTATCGCCTACATGCACTTTGTCCTCTCGGCGTTTAGCCTGTTCTTACCATATCTAATTCCAAAACCGATCTCCTAAGAGTACAAATTGTAAAAGTCATACACCTCACCAAGTGAATCAAAACTTAAGCAATTCCTAGTTGTAGGACACTTCTTGTCGTTTTCTCTGCATTTTTGCGAATTGGCTGCTCTAGAGCACTCACGCGAGAGGAGCACGGTGTCCGGTCTGGTGGTGCACTATCCAGCCACAACCTGAATTTTCTTGCAAACATACATAAATTCAGCACACTAAAATCTCAAAAAGTACGCTCAACTTTCTGCCGATTGGTCAATAAGGATCAGCTGCCAATGACTGGCCTAAATTGATTTTGTATAGTAAAATGGATCAAAATACAGTCGGGATGGGCTTTAGGTTCACAACTTTTTGTCCAACCTGGGGCGTGGGGTTGACTCTGTCAGTTGATTGCGCCGACCTATTCGGAGATGAATCAAGATGTCGTCGGACTCCGTCTCATGGTTTGTCTGGTCCATCGTCGCTGAGCCATTGACCGCAGGCAAACCATGCAATAGTCTTCAGTGTCGCTATGGTTGGTTTCTCTCGTGGGCAGCAAGACAAGAGGAACCGGATCTGGGTGTTCCGTGTTGTCCATGTACTCATCCTGCAGCGGGAACCTGAGAGAAGAACGGTAATGGCCGATGGCCAGGCTCCATTGACCGTTGTTATCTACATCATTCGGGTTTGGCAGAATGCAAAACAAATCCTACGAAATAGCCAGATCTACAGGAACTAACCTGTCGATGGTGTCCAGAAGAAACTCCATCCCGGCAATCTTCATTTTCCTTGGCCGCGGGTGGCCAAAACGGTTCCGTCGCCACGAGCAGCTCACTGGTAGTCGAAAGAGGAAATTGTAACTTTCTAATCCGTGGCTCAGTAGGAATTGCAACTTTCTGGTCAATGGACCAGGTCGGCAGCGCCCGTCCTCCGTCTCACCGCTACGAATTGGCCCCACAAATTCACCACTGTTCCGTACTATGTTCCCCCGTACATTTTTTTCTTTTATCGATTGTCAGGTACGTCGGCCAGATTTATTCGGATCCCAAGCCAGATCTGGACACTAAGGATAACAGGAGCAGCTGGGCTCGGGCACCAAATTGCCATGTCCTGGGACTTAGCCCCTACTTGCCGGATGAGGGTCCCTACTGGCCTGGCCGTAGCTAGGCCCTGTTCCTTCTGCTCTGCCGAGTGAGACGGAAAAGAGGGAAATGCACTTGTCCTCCTCGAGTTGGAACTTTGAGTACATGATATGCCTTCCTTGGTATTTCCGTAGCCTCATATTCCTAATCATCCCTACAAGTTTCGTGTTTACATGACTTCCAGACCATACAGTAAAGTAAAACTATGTATATATGTTGGTACCTAGACGTGAGAGTATGATCAAGTTTGGTCAAATGAAGCTAAGAATATATAGATTGGTGTTGTAGCCTAGAGCTAGCTACTGCCCACTGCCGCATCAGCTAACGCTCATGTATCTCCTATAACTTCAGTACTCGTGGTGTGTGGTGGCCTGGTAGACAGAGTACTAATAGTGTAGTGTGATAAAAGAAGAAACAACGGTACCATCGAAACAGGTCCATGGGGTGTATGTATATTTAACATACTAACGATGCCATGTGCTGCCTCACTCGGTGCAAATTAAATTGTAGACTAGTAATAAAATTGCAACACCCAAGTAATGTCTTGTTGGTGGCGTGCTCTTTCTACCATGATTAACCATTGGGATGGTTAGTTTGTATATTTGGAACTATAAATAAAGCCATTAGAGCAGAGAAGGGACTCCCTGCACCTATGGGCATATGCACTTTTTTAAATGCATTTTAAGCATGTTTTAAGATGTAAAAAAACTGAAAGAAAATTCATGCATACATGTTCGCTAATTTGTTCGCGGTAAAATGTTCTTTGAAAAAATGTACTAGTGAATGGGTTTCCAGATTTACATAGCTTTTTCTAATCAACTAGCTCGGTTGATTTCGAGTAGGTTGTGCTTTTTTATTTTGTTTCCAATCAACACACTACTTGTATAAAAGAAATTACAGAGTATGTAATACAAGTTGTGTTGTAGTTCTTCAAAATAAAAATGAGTGCTTCACGACAAAGAAAAAGGAGTGCTATAGCAGGAATCATCTGATACTACACACCGTGCTTAATTGCAAGCTGACGTCCCTATAAGGGACCCTGACGCGAACAAATGTTCTCTCAAAGGAGGCTCATTGAGTGAACAATGTCCTCAGAGAGCATTCCCTCAAAAAGCCACTCCTAGGGATCGTTCTGTAATTGTCGTGCTATAACAGAGAGATTTATCATGTTAAAAAATCATGCTATCACCGATAGTTTTATCATGGTAAAAAATTGCCGTGCTATAATGGGAATTTGTCATGCTGCATGAGAGCAAATTTACATGCATTATGCCGCAGTAGAGAGAATTGCAAGGCTAAGAAAAGAGGAAAGTTGCCCACATGTCCAGGAATTCTCATGCTGCAACATGATGAATTGCCATGCTACATAGAGTGGTTGACATACAAGCTTTCGTTAGTTACCATAGTATTCTCTTCATAACTAATATAAAAATGTTTAGATCACTAAAATAATGATCTAAACATTTTTATATTAGTTTACAGAGGAAATACATTGTAGGAGAGTGTCATGCTACACACGAGGTTGCTCGCTTGGGAGGTGTATGGGAGGAAACACCATTTCCTCGGAAGGTGGATGAGAGTGGATGGTGCGTCCATGAGAGTTTTCACGTATCATTGCTTTAAGATTCATAGAGGATCAAACACACTAGAGAGCGCGCTCACTAAAAAAATAAGAAAATCAGCATGTTAGCATTTCTGTAGTATTTTGCAATACAAGTACATGTCCGATACCCCGTCAAGAGGTTTGCCAAGAAAAGAACTCTATCACCACGCTCAAACCCAATTATTGTTCAACCCATTCATGTGCGAAGGCCGCAATCGTGTCTTTTTTGGGTCTTCCTTTTCTCTTTGTTGATGTGCGCTCGATGGTATGGAAATGTGCAAAAAATTGTAGCCGTAGTTTATAGAAATTAGGTATTGCTTCCGATTCATATTAATTGATTCAAAATTAGCTATTATTTTATATTAAAGTGTCATCAATTAATTTGTATTGGCTGGAGTATACTATTTTGCAATATAAGTGCATGTCAACACATCATCAAACAGTTTGCCAAAACATCCACACTAATAGAGTTAGCAGCCGCATCCACCTCCTCTCCAAGAAAGAAATTAAGGTTCCTCTACCTTTCATCGGCGTCACCTTTGATCTGCCTCGTCTCTAAGCGGCCCTAGGGCCATGGAGGCGTAGTGGACCTCGCCCTCGTCTGTGGAAGAGATATTCCTTCGTTTTAAGTGTTTTCATGAGTTTTTTAGGGTTTGTGTCCTGCTCGGGAAGGCGAGATGGTGACTGCCCGCTCAAGTTGGAATAAGGTTCTCCCCGCCTCGTCTCCGTTTTAGTGATGCGTCTAGCATTGTCGTTAGAGTGTGGAGGCGTGTCTCGGTTGATCTCACGAGATTCGGTCGGTACTGATCTTTGGTGGATTAGTTTGGATCCAGCCTTTGTTCGTCTTCGTTCCACCAATACTTCAGTTCATCGACGATGATTGTTGTTCTGATGCGCTGGTGCGCTGGTCTTATGGGGTCTTAGCACGACGAGTTTCAGACTACTACAACAAGTTTGGTGTGCTGATTTCAGGGACTGAGAGTTCAGGGTTCGATTTAGCTTTCGTCTATAAGTGTAAGGTTTGTTTTGGACTTTTTCCTTAGAGCAAGACAAACTCAAGGTAGCTAACTTTCCTCATCGCTAAGTGCATCATGTGTGTACAATAGGTGATTGAACCCCGGGTCACCTTTTCTTTAAGTGTCAATTTGCTAAAATATGTTGGACTTGTCTCTGCCCTTCTTTGAGCTTGAACGATCTCCACCCAGCTCTAGAATGGATCGATTGTCTAAAGCATGGTTTGAGGGAGCCTTTCTCTCATGGAGTCAATAGTCTATGGTTGCTGGAGTATTTGGATGACTGGAAAAACATCAATGTTTTGACATCAAAGCCAAACCCTTCGGTGATTTTCCATGACGTCAGCCGTGTTTGATATTGTCCTTTGTAGTTCTACGTCAGAGTCAAAGCTACGCTGTCTGGTCACGGGTGACTGAGTTCTGGAGCGGATCTTCATACGTCTTCACACGGACTCTGCAATGTGTGTTCAGTCAATGATCGTATATGGCGAAATCAAAGTCGTTTGTCAGAATTTAGGGATGACGATACCGCCTTTAGGGAAGGAGTGATGACGATGGCACCTATGTCTTGTCTCAATGAGGCCCTCGGAGTGGTGTGCATGGGGTATCTTGTGTGTATTGCACAGTGGTTGTGATGGTTTTCGTTCGATTTTTTCATGATCAACTAGGCAATCTGATTTTTTTCTAATTATCCGAGCAATACTTATCTTCTTAATGTATGCATAATAACTGTTATTTTAAAAAATATCTAAGTAGGTGTAGAAGACACTTCTAGTCTGAATTGGGTCGTGTCCTTCATAGAGCTCAGGCCAAAAGTTATGTGCATTTCGAAGCCTGGTTTCCGGATTTTTTTTTCTAATCAACTAGCCCGGTTGATTTCGAGTAGGTGGTGCTTTTTTATTTTGTTTCCAATCAGTACACTACTTTTACAAACAAAATTATAGAGTATGAAATACAAGTTGTGTTGTAGTTCGTAAAAAGAAAAAGGAGTGCTTCCCCACACAAAAAAGGACTGCTATAGCAGGAATCTTCTGATACTATACACCGTGCCTAATTGCGAGCTGATGTCCCTATAAGGGGACCATGATGCGAACGCATGTTCTTTCAAAGAGGCTCATTGAGTGAACAATGTCCTCAGAGAGCATTCCCTCAAAAAGTCACTCCTAGGAAACGTTCTGTAATTGCCGTGCTATAACCGACAGATTTATCATGTTAAAAATCATGCTATCACAGAGAGTTTTATCATGGTAAAAAATTGTTGTGCTATAATAAGAATTTGCTATGCTGCATGAGAGCAAATTGACATGTATTTTCAGATGATTGTCATGCTGCAGTAGAGAGAATTGCAAGGCTAAGAAAAGGGGAAAGTTGCCCACATGTCCAGGAATTCTCATGCTGCAACATGATGAATTGCCATGCTCCACAGAGTAGTTGACATACTACATGCTTTCGTTAGTTACCATAGTACTCCCTCTCTTCCTAAATATTTGTCTTTCTAGAAATTTCACTAGGGATTATGTATATAGACATAATTTAGAGTGTAAGTTTACTCATTCCGCTCCGTATGTAGTTCGTAGTTGAATCTTTAAAAATACAAATATTTAAGAATGGAGGGAGAACATTGTAAGAGAGTGTCATGCTACACACCAGGTTGGTTGCTTGGGAGGTGTATGGGAAGAAAGACCTTTTCCTCGGAAGGTGCATGAGAGTGGATGGTGCATCCATGAGAGTTGTCACGGATCATTGCTTTAAGATTCAGAGAGGATCAAACACACTAGAGAGCACGCTCATTAAAAAAACAGGAAAATCAGCACGTTAGCATTTTCGTAGTATTTTGCAATACAAGTACATGTGTGACACCCCATCAAAAGGTTTGCCAAAAAAAGAACTCTATCACCATGCTCAGACCCAATTATTGTTCCGCCCATTCATGTGTGAAGGCCACAATCGTGTCTTTTTCTGGTCTTCCTTCTCTTTGTTGGTGTGCGCTCGATGGTACGGAAAAGTCCAAAAAATTGCAGCCCTAGTTTATAAAAATTATATATTCCTTCTGATTCATATTAGCTGACGCAAAATTACCTATTATTTTGTATTAAATCGGCATCAATTAATTCATATCGAACAGAGTATACTACTCCCTCTGTTTCAAAATACTTGACTCAACTTAGTATTAGCTTTATACTAAAGTTTATACAAAGTTGAGTCACTTAATTTGAGACAGAGGGAGCATTTTGGAATATAACTACATGTCAACACCTCATCAAACGGTTTGCAATAACATCCACACTAACAGAGTTAGCAGCCGCCGCCTCCACCTCCTCTCCAAGAAAGAAATTAAGGCTCCTCTACCTTTCGTCGACGTCGCCTTTGATCTGCCTCGTCTCTGAGCGGCCCTAGGGCCATGGAGGCGTAGTGGACCTTGGCCCTCGTCGGTGGAAGAGATCTTCCTTCGTTTTTAAGTGTTTTCATGAGTTCTTTAGGGTTTGTGTCCTGCTCAGAAAGACGAGATGGTGACAGCTTGCTGAAGTTGGAATAAGGTTCTCCCTACCTCGTCTCCGTTTCGTTGATGCGTGTAGCATTGTCGCTAGCGTGTGGAGGCGTGTCTCGGTTGATCTCACGAGATTCGGTCGGTGCTGATCTTTGGTGGATTCGTTTGGATCCAGCCTTTGTTCGTCTTTGTTCCATCAATACTTCAGTTCATCGACGATGATTGTTGTTCTGGTGCGCTGGCGTGCTGGTCTTGTGGGCTCTTAGCACGACGACTTTCAGACTGTTTACTACAACAAGTTTGGTCCGATACCGACAAGGGAGCGATGATGATGGTGGCGCACCTTCACGTGGTTCTAGTGCTTGTAGTTGTTGCTAGGTTGTCTACGGATATACCTGACCATATCATGGACCGGGTCTGACAAAGACCGTGGCAAAAATCACAGGCCCGAGTACGGCCCTGCCCGTCCGTCGGGCCTGAATTGAAGGTCAAGCCCGGCACACCCGTGCAAAAGCCCGTCAGGTCCGGCTTCTTCCCAAAATTGCAAAAACGCTAAGCCCGTGTCGGGTCCAGCCTAGCCACGGGCCTCAAAAACTTGGCTCGGGCCTCAAAAACTTGGCCCGGGCCCCGTCCATGGGCAAGGTCTGGCCGGGCCTGGTCAGATTCTTTTGGGTCAGGCCGAGCGGACCGGGTTTTTCATGGGCAGGTCTATCCAAGGGCATGGATGTAATTTTATTATTTATGTGTTCTTTATGCTGTCATGACATCAACACGCTCACGCACAATGTTGTTCTGGCCATTCATTTGCTCCGATGACACCAATGCATACTAAATCCATCACATTTGGCGCCACACGGACGCATTCATTCCCATACCATTGCCACCATTGGGCATTGGCCAGCTGCTGCCTCTACACCTCCGGCCAGGGACAAGGGGCGTTCGACCGGCAACGGTGATAACTACTGTACGTACATACGTACATACCATGCTAATTATCGAGCTCTGTCCCTCTGTAAATTTATATGCAAAGGCAGAGCTAGAAGCAGAGCACACAAGTCAGGAAAGTTATTGTAATCATCTCGCTAAGTTTGCCGCTTACTCAGTGATGGCTTCCAAGCAGAGGCTCGTCGTCGCCATCGCCATGGCCACCATCGCTGTCGCGTTCCTTCCGGGGCTCTCCGTCGCCACGGAACACGTGGTCGGCGACGACAAGGGCTGGGGCCTCTATTTCAACTACACGGCATGGGCTGAGACCAATCAGTTTGTGGTCGGCGACACGATAGGTAACTGCATAACCACTGAACCATCCCGTCGGCGCGCATGCATCGCTCCTTCTTGGCTTCTCTGCGACGAGAAAGCAATCAAATTGCTTGCCGCTCTCGTGCTAACTAGTGTATCAATCGCAGTGTTCGAGTACGGGACCGCCAGCCATAACGTGGTGGAGGTGGGCGGGCCGGATTTCCTCGCTTGCAACCAGCCGGACAATGCCGTCGTCTGGACCTCCGGTGAGGACCGGGTCGCGCTCGACAAGGCCGGACCGCGGTGGTTCTTATGCGGCATGGACCAGCACTGCGAGAAAGGGATGAGGCTCAAGATCATCGTCCTCGAGACCGCCCCACCGGCTCCCCAACCCAAGCCCCCGTTGGATGCTCCACCGCCGTCCAGCCCCGCTGGCAAGCTGGAGGCAGGCTTCGGCGAGGCGGCTGCCGTGGTCACCGCGCTCGCCGTGGCCGTGCTCGTGCTCTAGGCTCCCGCTCCATTGACAAGGTTTCTAATACAGATGTGAGCCATCGAAAGCGTCGTGCTTGTTGAGTTTGTGCGAATATTAGGTACGAGTTGGGTTACATATGAACTTGGTGTTGTACTCTCGATAGGATATATGTAGTGTTAGAATTGGACACATTGTATCATTGGCCTCTTATATATGAAGAGGCACCCCGTGTTGTAACCTATGACGACTAGATAGCGACATCCACATAAGGGGGAGCCGGCGGCGTGTGTCGATGTCCGGGTGACCGGTGTTGCAGTATTTCATGAAGGAGCGCCCGTAGTCATTGGCCCCAAGATGTAGCCATCTCGATGAACCTTGTTAATAAATTTCGGTGTCGTCATCGTGCTGTGATTGCTTGTTTCTCGATGGATCGATCGTGTAGCTCAGATTAATTCTAACAAGTGGTATCAGAACAAGTTTACGAAGAGGTTGTTTTGCGTTGATGTAGAGTAAGACCATTGTTGAGCTCGTTGTGGACTTGCGTACCGCGGTCGATTTATTCGATGGAATCTCAACAAGATCAAAAAGCATCACACAGAGACAGCAGAAGCGGCTCGGACCAGAAGCACGTGCAGCCGAGCAGCGATTAAAGTCCAAGGCATAGAGACATGCATGAGGCCAGCTGGGCTAGCCTTGCTGACCAAGTCGGGCGTGGGCGTGCGGCCCAAGGACTCCCAGGCACGCACGGCCGACAAATTCACTGTTTTGACCCTTTTGGACAAGTTCAGCTGGATCTGATCCCGATCTGAAAAAGAATTGGATCTGACCCTTTTCCTACCGCCGCCTGCTGTGGCGGTAGAATTGTGCAGGCTACCGCCACTACCGCTGGCAGTAGGGTCCCGTGAAGTCAGACGGCGTCGTCGTACCGCGCTGACGTGGATACTACCCTACTGCCAGAGGGAGTGGTGGTAGGGTTTCATATCCCACCGTCACAGGGGGTGGCGGTTGGGTGCTCAGATCTGGAAAAGTGCTATGCTAGTGGGTTGGTGGGTCTCACCAGCCAGCCGTTCATCCCCAAATCCCCCTCTTCCCTGAGTTGAGCTCCTCTCTCCTCTCTTTCCCCCATTCTTGCCTCCACCAAATCCATCTTCATTGCTTGAGTTTTCTCTAGTGGATCGAGCCCAGTTTCATCACTCAAGGTACCTCACCCACTCTCTTCTTTTTGTTGGTTGGAATCAACTAATTTGGTGGCATTCCTTACTTGTATGCAAACCCTAGTTTATGTCATTTTGGTTTGAAATCAGTTGATTTGAGGGATGGTATTGTGGTTTCTATGCTTGAATATGTGTAGTATGCCTAATCATCATGTTTGTAACACCGATCTATAGTTATTTTTAGGCATTTTTGTAGGTTTAGGCTTAGGGTTAGGCAATCTTATTAGTAAGTAGTTAGTGCTAAGCAATAATATTATGTTATTTTTGGCAAACTTTTACCGGGCATGCAAGAGGATCTGACCCATGTGTGCACGGCATTCACCTTGGATCCATTCAAAAACCGATATGATAATCTATTCAAGGCATTGGTAAAGAACAAGGGGGGAAGAGCATTCTTGAACATGAATTATGAGGAAAAACACAAGTGGTCACGTGCTTGTGATGAAGGAGGTTGGAGATACGGCGACATGACTGGCAACCTGGTTGAATGCTTCAACAACGTGCTTAAGGGTGTTCGTTCTTTGCCGGTGACTCCAATATTGAAATACACCTTATAGAAGTTGACACTCCAGAACTCATTATTTGTCAAATGCGAAAAGACCCCTGAAAAGTCTAACACGTGCAATTTCTTCATCACGCTTTTTATTTGGCTCCATTCGAAAATTGTTAGATCCTGCCCAATGAATAAGAACTTTCTTCATGTTGCTTACCCAGGCCTAACGAGGAAAGCGGCTAGGTACAAATGACTTTCCTTGCTTTATTGTCCAACCAACGATCTGGCGAGGCCTTTGCGTCTAGCTGAGGAAATTTATCGATGCTAACAGAAATTGCAATCTCCGTTGCCAAGTCATGTCTACAGAGGTCTTCCTTCGCTTGCAGTTCATAAAGTTTGCTTGCCTTTTCTTCTTCTTCTTTCTCTGTATACTTAAGAAAGGGATATGAATTCAACTCCATGATAGCTGCATTTGCCTCTTCGCAACTCTTAATCTATGGAATGAACTCCTTCATCATATTATGGTGACGATATTTTTCGCCCCGCTCATATGCTTCACGAAGGTTGTCATTTTGGTTCATCCTACATGAGTTCAGTTGACATACAAAAAACATGACTTAGTTAACGAGGCAAGTACAAAGTTGACGATGCTAGTACCAATTTCATGACTTATATATATGAAAGTCACAACACCATATAGAAATATTTGACAATACTAATACCATGTTCAGCTTTCAGCATTAAACATCAAGTGCAATAATAAGGACCCATGCCATTATATCTCAAATGACATATACGATAAATTTAAGATAACAATGTCATATATTTCAACCCTCTTTTTTTCATGCGTTCGAACTTTCCATGCCGTTTTGTGTTGGAAGAGCTTCCTGCGGTGCATCCAGTATCTTGGCCAATGAAAGATTTGATAGGATCTATTTCAATATCGTTAAATGTTCCTCGAGCGCAAGCCATGACACCCTCCACCTCACGTACCCAAGCCCAACGAGGAGCCTGTATTGGAATCGACAACACTCCTTCCTTGATTTCCCAGTCAATGATCTGACCAGGCCTTGTTAAGTTGAGTTGGGTGAATTCTTCCTTCGTTGCGCAAAATGTAATTTGCCTTGGTACATCACTTCTACAAATCTTTTCGATCCTCCAGAGCTCACGAAGGTCTTATTCTTTTTCTAGTACAAACTCTTCTGGATAATCATCATCTTTAGAAAAACAAAACATTTTAAATTCCCTTCGAGCTGCATTCGCTTCATCGAAACTTCTAACCCACTTATCCATCACTTCCTTGATGGTTGCATGTTGAAGTTCGTCCGACATCTCTTTGGTCTTCTCACACCAAAAAAACAATAGGCATCCTACACTTCGAGTATTCAAAATTACCAATAACTAAATGATAATCCTAGTTGTTACAATTAACTTATCATTAACCTAACCATAATGAAAACCCTAAACACTAACCTGGTTTGCACTATGATGTATCAAATCCGTAGACTTGCCACAATATTGTGCACATCTATAACCATAAAAAAGCAAACAAACCTTCTAAAAGCAACACAAATTTTCCAAAAGTAGGGCTTACAAAAAAGGATGAGAAAGATGATGGAATGCAGCAAAAATTAGAAGGGTAGGAGAGATACCTTGATCGATGAAAATAGCCCGGATCCACCGGACAAATCTCAAAGAACGAAGACAGGTTTGGGGGCAGCTTGAGTGAGAGTGGAGATGAAACAGATGGGGATAGTTCGGGGTAGGAGGAAGTAAGAAAATGAGTGACTTAAAAAATTATAGATATGTTGGAGACGTATCACTGCTCATCCCCCATCCCAGTGTCGTTCTAATGGGCGGCATCGAGGAGCAGGTGCCTCCGTCTTTTTACCAGTCTTCAGATCCAGTGAGACTTGTGTTTGTTGGTTGGTCCATGGCACTCTCCTGAGTGACATTGGTATTGACCATTCCAGTTGTGTTTGCTGTCTTGCAGTGGGGTGTGTGGATGGCGGCATGCAGCGGCATTCCTCTTCCTCGATCATGCGAGATGAAGTTGACGTTGCCAGGATGTAGCACACATGAGGAGAAACCTCAGTCGGCATGCCACAAAGCATCGGTCTCATCGCTGGCGACGGACCAACTCATTGGCTCGAAAAGTATCCTTGGATGCGACGGTGCTCCTCTAGATCTAGGTATGATGACAGTTCCCCTCTTTCTTTAGGCCTTGTTCGGTTAATCCCACCAAGGAAGGGATTGGAGAGGATTGAAGGGGA
>CBQS010234884.1:0-12328 GCA_900070015.1 Hordeum bulbosum | reverse complement strand
TTATTTTCTTCTTTTCCTTTTTTCTTTTTCATTTTTTTCCTTCTTCTTTTCTTCTTTTTTTTCCTTCTAACCTAACTAACTTACCTACTTAGCCTAATAATCTAAGTCTTGGTTGGCCTCGATGGGGTGGGGTGGCAGCCCCCGCCCCCGTCCTCTGCTCGCTCTCTTCTTCTGGCCTACCTCTATTGGCCACGGGCTGTGTTGCACTGGTGTTGCTCGACTTCGTCGGCGGCAAGGTTTCGGTGCTTAGTGGCGGGGGTGCTCGGAGGTGCTCGATGGCGGGGGTCCTCCGCGCGTGCCGCTGGTGCTCGATAACGAGGGAGGATGGAGTGTGTGGCTGCTCTACCCCGCGGCTAGTTTGGATTTCTATGGGTGCGGCTGCTGCTGGCTCTGGTGATCGCCGTCCGGAGGTTCCGGTGGTGGAGTGCGTCCAGCCCATGAGTCGCGCAGATCTGCGACCCTGCTGGTTTGGACCTGACCAACCAGCATCTCGGCGCTTGGGTGTCTCATGCTCGATGACATGGTGACAACTCGTCTCGGGGGCATGACTCTGTGTGGATGAAGTGCGGCTGGTGGCGGTGGTTCTGCCATGCGGTTGATAGTGGGGCCAGCTGGCTTGGCCTGTGGAGTGGCACACGATGTGTGCGCGAAAGTATGTCTCCGACTATGATGAGAGCCGACAACGATGGCGTCCGTGGGTGTCGCTGCCTTCTTAAAGGCGCTGCTATTGTGATGTGCTCCTCTCCCTTACCATCTCCTGCTTTGAGGGAAACCTCAGATCCGTGCTCTCTCGAATCAGATGATGGCGGCGTATTGTGTCGTTCCCCTCTTGTGGGCATCATCATTTTTTTAGCAGGGATTAGCTGGAGGGACCAGCAGTGGTGGTGGTGGTGGTGGTGGAGTGACTAGCTTGGAGTCAGCGGTGGTTGTTCGGTGTTGTTGTTTGGGGCTCAGTGGCGGTGCCTTCGGCGCCGTAGGGCGGCCATTTGTCCCCCCCTTGCAAGCTCGACCATCCCTTGGTGTGGTTCGGGTTCTTCCTTTCGAAGTCGGGTTAGCGGGGTGTGCTCCTCTCCGGACCACTTCGTTCCCGTACGACACCTCTCTGCTTGCAGGGTGTTTTTGGGTGGAGACCAAACGACCAACGTTCAAGGCTATCCTTACTTGGTCAGATGAAGATGAAAGTTGTGGCCCCATTTGTGCTGGTGGTGCTGGTTGTGTTCTTCTTCATGTCTTTCTCTTCGTCTGCCCTTTGGGTGACCTCCGTGCTTGCTCAAGACCCTCCCATGGTTGCCTTTGTGCTGCGGCAAGCTTCGGACTTTTGGTGTTGTCTTGGTTCACCTTTGCTCAATGACGAAGCAATGGTGCCTCCCCAACATGCTAATCGTTTCGACCGTCCGTGGCGGATCTCCGAGTCAAGGTTCATGTTAAGTTTGACACTCGTTGAGTTTGGTTGATCCTCTGTTGTGTCGTTGGGCTCGGTACGCACGCCGGTGCGGTGCGTTAGATTTGTTGCAGAGTCTTGGTATTGTGATCCTTCCACAACACTCCACATCTACATGTGTGTTTCTTTCATGGTGTTGGTCTTCCTGCCTGCTAGCTAGGTCATGCCTTCTCATGGATGACAATGTTTTCTCATCTTCTATAGCCTTATTACTTGTATGGTTTTCGGCTCGGTTTCCTCATAAACGGAATCAACTTGTTTATTTTTTTATCCGAATTCCTTTATAAACTGGGTTAGTCAAAGCTTAAGGGATGACTCTTGGCTTTGACAGCTTTTTAATCAGTATATTCAGGTGGGGATCCTCATCCCCGGTGACCTTTTAAGAAAAAAAGCAGCTGCGGTTTCTCTCGATCTTGATACACCAGCAGCAACGTGTATTTTAGTTTTTTTTTTTGAGTGATCACCCTAATTTATGGGCCAATTTGGCATCGTACAAGGCCGAAATACCTATAGCTAACGGTATTACATTGTGGCCCAAACTCTCTTATTTGCCGCCTCTGCCTTCCATGATTCCATGACAATGGGGTTTCCTCTCCTCATCGGACAGTTCCGCCGGCGCCGCCGAGCTCGCACGGCGAGGCTCGATACCGTAACTCCAACCCAGCCAACCCCCACGCGTAGAGCCTAATTCTAAGGCAACCTAACCCCTCGCCATGGAGGATGCCCTCGTGCCGCCAGTGCCTCCTGCCCACCTTGCGTCCGAGGCCGCTGCCCCAACCACCCTTTTCCTCACTCGCCGGCGATCACATCTCGACAGCGCCTCCTACCGCACGCTCTCCCGGCTCTTCTCCCACTGCCTCCACCACCGCTCTTCGCAGCTGGCTGCCTCGGCGCCCCTGGAAGTCCAGCCCGCCTCTGCGAACCCTATCTCCGACGAGTCGCCACAGGGGTGCTCGGTACCGCCTAAAGACCCGGAGTTTGGACGGGGAAAGGATTTAGGAGAAGGGGAGGCTGCGGTAAGAACTTCTGTCATCGAGAACCCCTCACCCGCGGTGGTCGATGCAGCCACAGGTAACCCTATTGCAGACCGGGACGTGGCACCACAGAGATCCGTGGAGCATCAAATGGCCGGGGTTCAGCGGGCGGAGGGCGTAAAAGATATGGTTGTTGGGGGAAATGTCTGCCGTGAGACAGTTGCGTTAGTGGAGGAATTGATGGCAGAAGATGTTTTGAGGTCGATGAAGGATTGTTTGGAGGGTGAGGTTGACGAATTGGTAGAGCCAGATGTAGTGGTGGTCAATGATGACGAACATCTGCTGCTTGATACGATGATGACCAACTTCTCAGGGTTGATTGCTGATGCCAGTGGCGGCACAACGTCAATGCTGAACGATGGGGTTTCTGGAGGTGAACCATACTATGATGGCAACATGGCTGAGGGGGTGAAAGAATTGGGAGCTGGAACTGAAGAAGACAGACCTGTGGGTGATTCAGATCAGCACTCAGTTGATGGTGGCGTGGTTGAGGAAGGAGAGATTGAGGGTGACATGCAGGCTCTGGATGTGGATGAATCTGATGATTCGGAGCTCGAAGATGCAGGTGATGAGGAGCTGGAAGAGGATTTTGCTAACAGAGTGTTGGAGGAGAATGAATCATCTGGCCAGGGCATACGGTGTCTGAATTTGCTTTCAACACCTAAAATTAAGGGAACCAGTGATCTTGTACTGAACAAGGAAGGTTCTATCAAGGATGATGCACTAAAGCATGTTACCAGGGCGCAGGCAATCAGTTATGATGAAATTGTGGAATGGAATGAGACACCGCTGCATGATGCTGAGGTACTGAACATACCATTTTTTATTAACCAGTATTGGTTATTAGATGTCTCTTCACATGTTGCTTCTTCTTGTTTAATTTTATGTTTGGATGAAAGTATAGCTTGTGAGATGCAAATTATCATGTGTTACCGCATAACTGATTCAGCACCTTATTTTTAAACACATTGTTGATTTCTTGCTTAAAAATTTCCATCACATGCACTTCTAGAATAGTACAAAACTCATCAATATCCAATAAGTTATTCCCTTCTTGACAACAGAAATACTGACATTACGGTAAAAAAGAAGTACAGATATTAAATATGCTCCATGACAATCTTTTGCAGGCCCCCAAACAAGGGAAGAAAAAACAGTTTTTGACAGAGGAAAGAAAGGCTAAGAAGACGGTGTGTTCTGGTTTCACTACCATTTGAGTTCAACACATATTTTATTCAACTGTTCATTCTAATTGTTTATTTTTTCCTTCTGGAGTATTAAACTTCCTTCACAATGTTATTGACATATAGAAAAACAAACGGGTTAAAAGAGCGCAGCAGCGGATAGCGGATGGTGTGAAAAAATTGAAACTCGCACCAGTTATAAAGCCGAAACCAGTGAAGTTATGCCACTTCTACATGCACGGGAAGTGCCAGCAGGTAAGCTTTTCTTTGGCCACCAACTTATTTTTCAGCTGGAACAGATAGTCATGTATTGCTGATTCTCAGTTCCATTTCTATCTTTTTATGCCAATAATTTATGTGTTTTTATGCCAATAATTTATGCTTCTGTACAAACACTCGATAAATGAATTTGTTGTCAATAGTTACTTTACAACCTAATTCTCTTCTTTTTTCTTTGCAGGGCAATGCTTGCAAGTTCTCACATGATACTACACCTTTGACAAAATCTAAGGTATGTGCTTTATAGAAGTTTTTATGTCTGCCTGCAGTATTCATTATGCATTACAGTGATATTAGTGCATGTCCATATATGTATGGCTGCATCCATTTGTTCCACCTGCACATTTTGTGCATATCAATATAAACCATCTTTCAAGAACTATCAATGGCGAGTTTGAACTTTTATGTTATGCAAGAACTCAGCGATGCCCATTGGTGCTTGAAATAGATGGTTTGGACAGACATGCATGAAATGGTCGGTGTTAACTGTTGAGTTGTTCACGTGATATGATTATGTATATACAAGGGTGAAGTATAAAACTGTACACCAATATATCTTAATCCAAAGGGCAGCTAACTTCATTTCTGTACATTTTCTTACATTCCTTTTTCTGCTTTGATGTATGACATGTTTTGGTGTCCGCTTATTGCTTTTCTTAATTTTACAGCCCTGCACACATTTTGCACGCGGTTCTTGTTTGAAAGGAGATGATTGTCCCTATGATCATGAGTTGTCAAAGTACGCTTGCCACAATTTTGTGGAAAATGGAACGTGCTTCAGAGGCGATAAATGCAAATTCTCTCATGTGGTACGTGATTTGCAAAATCATTTCCTATTGTTTATTTAGAAGTGAAATAGTCTGCTAAAATATTGGTTCCACCCTGTGAATTGAGAAAACTGTGTTGTTTATCAGGTGCCAACTGCAGATTGTCCTTCCAAACCAGATGCAAAGAAATCTAATGCGTCGGTGTCTGAAAAACCTGGCAGAGAGCAAATAAGTAGTCAGAAAGCATCAATAGTCCATGATGGCGAACATGTAACTTCTGCTCCTACCAAACATCACTCCATCCTTAAAAACCTCGCCAGCATCTCTGCAAATGCTCAAAAAGCATCAACGGGTATACCAAAGGGTGTACAGTTTCGTCCTTTATGTAAGGACAGATCAAATTCTAGCATGCTACTTCAGGATGCTCTACTCACCGAGAAGCATATGTATACAAATGGCGGTAAACATCAGAATTTTGGTGGACCGCAGGCTGCAGAAGGGGATAAAAATGCCAATCCAAATAAACAGAGATCAGCTCCACTGTTTGATGAGAAGAACTCATCAAAAGAAGCTAGTTCACATCCAAGTTCAGACCCAAAGAGAACTAGTTTGCCTACTGGTTCTACTACAGTGGTTGGATCACTAAGCAATCAGCACGGAGTTTCAGAGGCTTCAAGAATTTTGCAGGAATTCTTATTTGGTGCTGGCAGTTAGGAAAAGTATGAATACACTATGCCTTTGGTACCTGTAGACTACACATTAGTATTAGTTCTTTCGTCCTCTGCAGTATACCTGGTTCTTCATTGACGAGTTCATGCCATGAGTGTGCGGCTTGTTTTGGTACTTTCGGCTCAGTTTCGATTTGGTAATTGCATATTGCAACTGCTATTTTTGATAGACCAACAGAAGTAAGTATAATATTGCAGTGATGTGTATAGTTTTTGGTTGCCAAGAAAGTTCACAAACTTATTTTGCTGAATTATTAGGCTAAGAGCCACCGTGGGTACATGAAGATTTGTTATTATCAAGTCAACTGACTTCCAACTCCATATGGTAGTTCCATTTAGCCAATCATTTGCAGCATTGGATCTAAGCTTACTGGTATGATAAATGCCTTCTTGAATCGGCGCTTTGATGAGTCATCTCTCACATATGATTCATTTTAACCACGCTTTGGAAGTTGCTCCGAGTTAAATGAGTATGTGGATTTTAAAATGTTCCCTTGTCATAGTTGAAATGTCAGTATTTTTTGGTTCATTTTGTTGAGTCTTGATACCACTCATTTAGTGATAAATTGTATATCTCTGGTAGTATTAGTTTATGCTTTTTGACTTGGCATTGCTCACTGTCACCCAAGATATAGTTTTGACCATGAGTTGTACCATATTTATTTGAAACTGTTGGGCAATTGATTGGTCAAGTGGCTGGTTTGCTGGTGCAACTGATGGTTGAAATAGTCTAAAAAAACACATCAATGATGTTATGTTTAAATATTTTTCTACAGTTTTCATTTGTATGACATAGTAGACCACTGATATAAGTTGTAGGTCTTTCTCTGGAAGCACTGAAGCGTTCTGCCACCTGGTTTTTTGGGTCTTGGGAGAGCATTTGTAGTGGAGGTTTGAATTCTGGGCTCAGCACCAAGTTAAAATGCAATTTTTATTCTATTTTGATGCTAAAATGGTATTTAGCATTAACTGGACAGGAGTAGTCTTTGGCACCGGTTTTCGCTAGTTCTACAGGCGGCCTAATTTTATGAAGAGTTTTTGCGACTATATATTTTCATGCTATAAAAGTTGTGAGATTGTTAAAGTATTTTCATTTTATGACCGATCTACTTGTTCACATATGATTTGCGAGATAAATCCAAAGATTAAAAACCAATGTTTGAGTGCATTCTTCCCACGGCACCTCTCGGAGGTGTCATTATTCAGTTCCTAACAAAGGCTGCTTTCTGAGGCACCTCTCGGGTCTGTAGAAAGATGCCGCACTGTGCACTAAATGATTTCTAGCTGCTCTCCTCTCAGTATCAAGAATCCAATGTGCTTATCGGAAGTGGAGAAAAGAAAAGAATATTCATCCTTTTCTTCTTTCAGGCCCGCCGGATTGTCCAGGCAAAGGGAGCATTGGATGGTTTAAACTTGCATGCATGCATGCATGCAGTATCCGGGATTATCTCTTGGTTGAGAATTGCTTGTGGAACTAGTCTGGAGACTGTGGGACAGTGGCAGGCAGAATCAAAGGTGTCCCAGGTATGAGCTGGACTGCGCATGATTGTTTTTGCTTCATTTTAAGCTTCTCCCCGACCTGCCCCGTGCCTACTCGCTGTCAAACTCACAGCTGTTGTCACATCGATTCAGAATTACATTCACATGATCACTGAGGAGGCTCACATGGCGTTTTATCACCTCCAGATTTGTCGCAGACATCTGAGTTTACACTCCTCGGTGATTCTTAACTGGCTATCTCATTACACAGTCAGAGTTTTTCTTCCAATGATGATGATGCCTTTTAAACCATGTTATTTCATCATGCTGCTCATGTTAGCTTTGAGTGGCTTGTGACCGAGGTGCAACTTGTTATCTTGGTACTGGAATGGCTCTATCGCACTCGTGAAAGCAACCGATTCAAAGGTTTGATTGGCTTGTGCATCTGAACCTGTATGTGTTGCCTATCATAGGAACTGGATAACGTTGTGAACCAAACTGGATAACGTGTGAACCTGGTGAAAGCCCCCCTCCCTGAGGATGTGATGGACCTGATAGGTAGCCAGTTTTTTGCTTTCCCTCCTATGATAAGTACTCTCTCCCTTAGTTGGAAAACAAAATGCATATTTACGCCAGTACTTCAGGGCCCTTCTATATACTCCATTGATGGAGGTTTTTTACCATCTACACCTAAGGCCCTTTTTGGATTATCGTTTCCCTTTTGAATACCCCTGTAAAAAATACAGGTCTTCCCGTCTGTTTTGTTTCCGGCCAGGAATTGCTCGGTGGCTGGTGAGATACACCTGTAAGTTAACACCTCCGTGTAAAATTACATCGATCCCAAGCGCGACCTAAGTGTGGGTAAGGGGATATGGCGAAATATGGTTGACCAGAAAAATATATGTATGTAACCATTTTGTACCCACCATTTTTTGTGCACATCAAGTTTGTCTTGCAGTTTGCTTTTAGTGAGTGGAGTGTAGCTTTCTGCTTTCGTGCTTGTAATGTTCCAGCTCATGAATTAGCAACTATTGGTAGGCGTGGTGATATGGGAGGCCGGCATGTATGGCTGGTAAATCTCCCAAACGTTGTAGCCGTTGCAGTGGCCGCCGATTTGGTTGGTCCATGATGATTGGTGATATGTAATGCAAGGTGTTCCAGTTCCAAAAAATGTAGGTGTATTTTGATTGTTAAGGCAAGCCTTTGATCAACAGTTCTTATATTATGTGTTCTTCTGTGATACAAATCACAATCATATTTGAGTATTGTTTGATACAAATCTAATGATATAAAAATATGTTACATAAACCACATACAGTAATAAAGTAATTATTGGTTGTTAATAAATCAGAACATGTCTTGTATTTTGAAACAGGAGGAGTTTGCATGATTTTTGAAAATAAATGCTGTAGAAAATTAAAATACTGATACTGCTCACTGGTCGTGCAATTCTCCTCTGGCATCATGTACAACTCCTCGTTCTTGACTGATCACTGTCAAGCTATGTTCCCCAGTTGGCAACCATCTCTACATGAGCAATGACAATCCACTGCAAACTTCGTTTGTTTTGTTGCCAGCATTTTCTGGCCATATGTAGTAATCTATCTCGCTATTCAGAGTAATCATGTCGCCAATCAGTGTACAGTTTTTTTGAATTATACTTACATGAAAACTGACAAAATACAAAACATATTGGGGCGGAAGTTCTCAGGGCTCCAGGAATCAATATGTTTATGGAGCACCACGACATCTTGTTTCAAGGATGGTTATTACTCGTATCTTGTAGTGTTGTACTCTTGATCTGATTGTGAAGGCTACAGCCTGTTGCTGACTTTTGTCAACGACGCACCGACAAATGATTTATGTCATTTGACAGGATTGATACCTCCTTTTTTTTTTACCTTGCTACATTTGACATGGACTCCTAACATCTAATTGTCTTGATCCCTTCTTCATTGCTGATGATGACAACATCGTGGCATTGAGTTGCATTTGTTTCATACTCATAGGACCAAACTGTTGAGCAGAATGCCTAATGCTATTTGTTTTTCAGTGATGCGAAATCTGACATTGAGTCGTCGACCGTGGTCGCTGTTTCACACGGCTTTGCTGTTTGTCTTTCTCACTTTAGCACGGTCACATACATAAATCCTGCACAGGGAGTACTCAGGCTGGCTGACAAAAACAACGCCTCTGGAGTAATCTGATTCATCAAACTGGCAGCCTCCCTCAGCAAACAGGGAACTCCTGCATCCGTTCAGTTCATGTCCAGAGACCAAGGCCTCCAAATTCAGCCGGCACAGCCTCTGTTGAATTGCTAATAGGACCATTCCTGTATATATTCTGCAATTCACTGTTCTTGAATTATCTCAGTAATGGACTGAGTCAATGCCAACAGGAAGAATGATGAGGTGGAATACAGGGCACGGCTGGAAAATCTCGTGTCCCTTCTGCCCGGCCGTCCATCCTTGTCTGATGGTAAATAAGAGGTCTATGTGCTTGAACTTGAGGTGTTTATTTACATGTCTAAATCATAGAGTGCTCAACTGTATCTTCTAAATAACATGTCCAAATCAAAGCCTTTACCCATTATTGTCTGGATTGCACTCAGGCTATGATGATTCTTTTCAGGAAATTATGTACAGCTGATTACTTCGATTGGTCGCCTTTTCAGAGATGATAAGCAGGAGGGTTAGACAATTATGGGTTTCAATACCTCAGGATAGTGGCCATTGTCACTGCCATCTCCCTCATATTCTACTCCACATACAAAATATTTCTTGAACCGCAATTTTCTTATGACAGTTTTGCCTCCTCCCGTTACATCCTCAGTTAGAAATGGAGTCTATCATCCGAGACCCTTCTTGAACATGACAACGACGCTCCATGAAGCCTGGATACTGCCATGTTCTCATGTTCACCGCATATCACCACACACTTTGTCCAGAGTTAATTGCAGAAAACCACCATATTGCAGCGTAGGGTTGCAGAAAACACTCTTATACACATTCGTTGCAGAAAACACATGAGGTTTGCCTAATTTTTTGCAAAGAGCATTGATCTGTCTGTTGGAGCATTTTAAGCACAATTATGACATGTATGGCCCAGTTTTGGTTGCGTGGCACCACAGACAGGCGCTAACGCCGTCGAACGTTGCCGCCAGGTTCACCGACGTGATGGCTCGGTCAAAACCGAATCCAATCAAGACTCGGACGCTCTCTCTTTGTTTTTCTCTTCCGCCGTCATGCACTGTCTCTTCACCACCTCCTCCACTCCGGCTGTCTGACAACCCGGGCCTCTACCACCCCCATGGTCGCCCTCTGCGACCTCGCCGCCTCCCGCCCGCCCTCCAAACTCCCCTTCTACGACTCTGTCGTCTGCCTGCACCTCGCCGCCTCCTCCTTCGACTGCCTTCGTTTCTTCGCCGCGTTCCTTTACCCCTGTCACCGGCTCCTTGTCCCCGACTCGTCCGTCGATGCCATCAATCTCTGCCGCGTCTGCGCCTCGCCGCGTCCGTGTCTCTTAAGCTCTCCAAGTACGCCAAGGCCGCCCGCGAGCTCACTGCCAGCGTGAACCTCGGATCTCCCGCGGACGAGCTGCACCGAGCCAGAGTTCACGCCGAGCTCTTCAGGTACCCGTCGGCCGCCCTCCGGGAGCGCGCCGAGGAGGTGCTTGACGATGGGTCCATGGGGTGCCTGATGCTGGTCTCGAGGCAGGAGGAGCTCTCCCCTCTACTGCGACTGGCGAGGGAGAAGGGCGCGCGATCGGTGGTGGTTGGCGGCGAGTCAGGACTGACCGAGTCTCGATTAGATTCAGTTTTGACCGAGCCAGCACGACGGACCTAACGGCAACGTTCGACGACGTTAGTGCCTGTCTGTGATGCCACATCACCAAAGTTGGGCCCTACATGTCATAATCGTGCTTAAAATGCTCCAACAGACGGGTCAGTGTTTTTTTGCAAAAAATTAGGTACACTTCTTGTGTTTTCTACAAGAATGTGTATAAAAGTGTTTTCTGCAACCCTACGCTACAATATGATGGTTTTTTTACAATTAACTCATTCATGGAGGAACTACAGTTTTTTCTCTTCTCTTTCGACGACGATAAAAATACACATGGTTTAATTGGTCACGCGAGCGCGCAATTGCCCTATGGATCCGGAGATCCTGCTTTCATGGCTCCTGTTGCTGAATCGTGGGTTTTCGTCTCCCAACTAGTGCAGTAATTCTTCGTCCTTACCAGATTCAACTCAGCCTGCAATTTGCAGGAGGGGCCTGTCCTTTTCTTGATGCAGACATGCTTATATCCAGGCTCATAATTTGCGGCTTGACCGCTTTTTAAAAATCATACATGACCATAATTCTAGCAGATTGATATTGACATGGGTAGGCAGGCAAGGAGTTCTTTTTTACTATTGTCTGGAGATCTTTGATTGTGTTCATGACTGATTGCACAATGTTTCGGATTGCTCATCATGCAAGAAAAATCTAGCCTTGCTGTTTCGCTTGACTTGATTCAGCAAAAGCTAACCCAACTACACTGTGCTTATTATCTTCTAATCATTGGTTCACTGGTTTTCTGGGTCTTCTCCTTTTGGGCATCTGCTGGGAAAGTTGGATCCCGTCTTTGGATGCTAAAAAGAATTGCAGCTTTGCTACTATCTGAATGATGATGTGCTCTAAAAGGTGGACCAAAGAACTCGAGGTCATGTTCGGATGAGTGCTTTGTACAGAAGATCAAAACAACAAATACGTGATATATGTAAGCCTTAGGCTGTGTTTGGTTCAGCTTTTTTACCAACTTCTGCTTTGGAAAGTTAAAAGCTAACCAAAAAGGTAAATGTTCAAAGCAGCTTTTGAGAATTTGTAGCTTTTTTCTAGTGTAAATTTTAAAGCTGAGTATCCTAACTTTTCATCTTCCAGCTTTTCCACAGCAGTTTTTCTGTAGCAGCTTTTTTAAAATCTGTAGCTCAACCAAACACAACCTTAGGATCAAAGCAAATCATTTCTCTTAATTTAACCATGGAGCAAACAAACTGTTGGGAACTAATGTGAATGTGGTGGTTGAGTGAACAAAGCTACAAAGAGTTTATGCAAAAAAATATTTATCTAGTACAATGTAGTTGCTTAAGCCGATACATTTTTGTATAAAAATTACAAGGAATAAGGAGAAAATTGGAATATCACATGAAGAAGTCCAGAGCCAATGGGACTTGTGAGATTTTTCTGTCCTTAGTCATGGAGATCTTGGGCTCTACAGTTCCGTTGCAATCCAACTTGGAGGCCAAGTTAGGATGCATATACAAGGATCCCGATGCCTAGTCGCATAGGTGAAAACTCAATTTGTATTCAACCTCTTCAACATGTTCAAGCATTGAAAGTGCTAGTAATTGACTTGGGGTTGAGGAGGAGGAGGG
>CBQS010234847.1:0-11522 GCA_900070015.1 Hordeum bulbosum | reverse complement strand
CAACTTTCAACTCCAGCTTTATCGATGAGGGTGATGCTTCCAACTCTGGCCATAGCGCCGTTTTTCACCAGGACAATGGCCTGTCGACTTTCTAGAGCCGGCTCATAGCAACGCTGTGTCATGCCAAACTGGCAGCCTATGAGAGGGAGCTAATGAGCCTATTAAGGCAGTGCAACATTGATGGGTTTAATTGTGGGGACATGCATTCACCGACTGCACTGACCACTATGTTTTGAATTTCATCCTGGAGCAGCGGCTACAGACAATCCCACAACATCAATTGGTAACGGCTACGATTTCATGATGGAACACCGTCGTGGGCATCTGAAGATACCGAGTTGCTTAGTCAAAGTACTATATATATTGCTAGTAATATGAACTCAGTAGAAATTCATGGATACGATGAATCTTGATTTCAGCTTGTCAACTAATTGATGATTTTTCATCCGTTCATATTAGTGATGTCCCTATGCTTCTATGCCGAGACAGGGGATGGGTAGTCTATTTTCTTGTTATTGTCATACTGTTATCAGCAATGGTCATGCTGCTGACAAGACTAACTAGTCAAGGAAAGCCAATGACTGAGGTCAAGGTGACGTCTCCACCTTCAATGAACACTATGGAGCAGCTCTTAGCTGTTCAAAATGCTATTTCCAAAGTTGAAGAGCTTGTCCAGGATGCAAATATTGTTCTTCTGAAGATAAGAGCTCTACTGCTGGCTTTTCCATCTCAGGTGATTTATCTTCTTAGCTTCGCCATTCCATCTTAAAATTTATTTTGATTTGCAGTTTTGCTTCTGTGCTATCTATGCTATTGTATGGGTAATATGCACTGTAGATGGTGGTATATGTATTGTCCAAAGGGAGGTCTAAGTTGCACTTCGATTTGCGAATTTATACTTAATTTGGTGCAGAAATAATGAAACCACCATACTACGTGCTTTGTTTCATGAAATTATTATGAAGTACTGATGATTAACCTGGAAGCATGTGCAAACTGATTTACTTGCGTGGGGTTTTTCTTTCCTATGCAGATGAAATACACCAGGCAGATATGCCCTTTTGTTGTTTCCAATTGTTCAAATGATTGAATCTGTAATTGCTAGTAACTGATCAATTAGCGCACTGAACCGTGGAACCTCATTGATTCACACCTCGTATACGTAACTACACATTTATCTTTGCAACCAAGGGGAGGTACACCACTGTTCTGCCACTGAGCTTGCTACCCCTTAAATTTCTACTCCTCCTGTGATCTAAACGCTCTTATATTTCTTTACGAAGGGAGTACCAATGAACTTTCCCTGAAGACATGTAACAGGATACAAGTGTATTTGGGTAACGGAGGGGATAAGAATTTGGGAAGTAGAGCGAGTAGTTGGGGAAGGATCAAATTTCACTATTCATTCAATAATTCTCCTGTTACAGCTCATGGCATATAAATAACGCACCCAAGTGACACCCTGGCCCACACACAACTACTACGCCACCACTAAACACCACCCCTTAAGGAACACACCTGATGAACTAACACACCTGTAGCTGAGCCTGGTGTGACATCCCCTCTGCAGCAGTTGGAAACCACGTTTGAACATTGGCATAGTCTTCCCAAGTCATCTTCTCCAGCAGCGAAAGACCACTTGATGAGCACCTGAAGCAGAGCAGTGTTGCCTTTCTTCAAGAGGTATCAAGCTGCCGGAGAAACTTCAGAGATATCAAGCTCCGCAGCTGAAGGAAGTTTAGAGAAAAAGGCCGAATGATCAGGCACATGCTGCTTCAACTGCGACAGATGGGACACAGGATGTAGAAGGCAGTTCTATTCTTAAGCCACTAAACCAATTTTGTGAAGTATTTTGTAGGGCCCGAAACACTTGACAGAGATCTTCAGATAGGGTCTGGCAGGCAGAGACTGTTGAGGATAGGGATGCAGCTTGTCATAAACATGCCCCCCTTTTGGAAGTTCCTATCAGCGTGATTTTCACCAGCATAGTGTTTCATATGTAACCGAGCCTTGTGATGTTGCCGCTGGAAAAAATCATTGCACAAACTCGTCTTGGAGCAAGGATTCTGCTTCTTCAGAAGTAAGGCCAGTTAGAGAAGAAAGAGAGAAGTCCACATTACACTTTTGAATTAACAACTCGGTTTAATTTGCAACCTTGAACTTTGAAACTGGTCACACAATACCCCAATCTAACCACGTGGTGCAAAACTCAACCCTCCTCTTGGTTTTGCCTCAGTCAAATGGTTTTGACCACGTTGATTGCTTACTGCCCAGCGCCATGTCAGCAGTCATGCCAACTCAGCCAGGGCTGAACTGCATCTGTTTTTTTCAACAATTTTTTAGAAAGTAGTCTGAACATTTGCAAAAGCACCCCTAAAATAATTTCTTAAAGTGCAATCGGGTCCACATGGCGCACTGATGTGCAAGTCCACACTGCCGCAGCGCATGCTGACAGGCTGCGAGCTGCTCACACTGGAGGTGTAGACTGCAGAGACCGTCCGGCGGCGTGGACATCACTAGTTGACGGTGGTGCAGTCGGTGGCAGACTGCAGTGTGGTGGGGTGTGCACTTGCTCCGGCATTCAGGTGGAGTCCTCTCCTTTTCACCTCTGGGCGCTATTAAATTATATGTATGGTTTGTGCTACAGTTGGATTTTTAATTAGCAGAAGGTTAGGTGTTTGAGTCAAACATGTTTAAGCCAGATCTATTATATAAGGGCAACGTGGGGTAGCCAAATAGACTATACATAAGCTTGTAGGTTAAACAAAGATCACGAGAGGGACGGTCCGGCACCAATCTGAGTTAATCAATGATTGGAGAAGTACATGCAGTGCTTAGTGCATGACAGCATCCGAAGTGGAAAAAATGGCTTCCATTGCTGGAATTTTGGTATAACTCTTACTAGAACATATCACTGGGCTGCATCCCATTCAAAGTTCTATATGGAATAGATCAAATTTTTGTACAATGCCTGCTTGGAGGATGAATTACACTCTTCGCTGGCAGAGCTTGCAGCTGATCGTGCTGATTTTTTTGCATTACTGCGGGACACCTGTGCCGTGCACAGGAGCGCGTCAAGACTCAGGACGACAAGCACCACCATGATCGTTAGTTTGCTGTTGACGAAGATGTGCTCCTCAAGCTTCAACCATACGTGCACTTGTCGCTTGTCAGTCGACGAAGATGTGCTCCTCAAGCTTCAACCATACGCGCACTCGTCGCTTGTCAGTCGACCGTGCTCCAAGCTTGCTCTCAAATTCTACAGGTCATTCAAAGTCCTGGAACGAATTGGAGCCGCATCTTATCGTTTGTATCTTCCGCCCACTAGTCTCATACATCCAGGGTTCCACATGTCGCAACTGAAGCCATTCATCGCCAACTATCCAACTATTCACCGGTCTTCATGGAGCTGCCAGATCTCTCCACTGTGCTGTTGCAACTGCTGGCTATCCGGGAGTGACTTATGGTCATGAACGGCAGCACGACAATTCTGCAAGTCAAGGTATGCTGGAACATGCGACTTGGGAAGACTACTACGTCTTGTGCTCGTGTTTTCCGGTGGCCGCTTGACTGGATTGCAGGTGGTGACGGGCGACTAAACAGGTGGACCTGGTCCCACCTGTCAGGGACCTCAAGGGGCTGGTTGAACCATCAAGTGTGGCATGTGTGCCGTCACGATGTCTGAGTGTGTATTTATGAGTATGTATTTGAGCCCTCCGTTTCTTCAGCAAACTGGTGAGGGGCTTAGCCAAAATTCCGTAGGCCTGTTCAAACTTTCTGTAATATCCATTATCAAAGTCAATCCCAAAAATTCTCCGACCTCTTCTTGCAAGTATCAACAGGTTAGAATGCCAAATAACAGTTTCTTGCAACATATGTGAATGGGCAGAGGCAAGGTTTGATACTAGAGAATCCAGTTTGCTTAGGGGATAAGTTCTTCAGATTTTCGGCACATCAGAATACCATATTGGATACCGAGGCTGAGATCAAGTTGGCTTTTGACCCCAGAAGGCATTTTTCTGTTTTTGGGATAGCATGATCAAAATTCCTATGAGGAGGCAATGCGGCTAGTTCCTGAAAAATATCAGTATACTGGAGAAGTAGTTCGTGAATGATGTCCTAAGAACTCTATTTACCTCTGTCATTGTATGAGTCGCTTCATTTTTGTGTATGGCACCCCCACTCCCTTCCTTCGGCAGCATCTACTAATTAATTAAGAACTTAATTTGAAAGCTACATTTCAACCCGGATGGTTGGACGCTTCTAATAACCTTCTCATGTCATTTTTGGGGACATCAGGCAGAGCACATGGCCTTCTGGCCAAGTGTATATCAGGACCATGAGTAGTTCACATGCAGTGTGTTAGGGAATGTTTTGGTGGGTTTCGGGCAAAATCATGTAATCTAGCACATGTACTATTCACTATAAAATCACATGATTTTGTTTTTCTGTATTGGTCGCATAAAAACGTAATTTCATCAGTAATGAAATTTCACACATCTAATATACATCTATAAATTCTTGCGTATTTTTTTCAGTTTTTCTTGCAACTAAAAAAAGTTGATTTTTGAATGTTTGAAAATACAGGGCTCCATGGTGCCCGAGAGCAAAAAATCCACTCTCCCATATAATACTCCTTAACAACCCCCTCATGTTTTACCAAAACGAAATAGTGATAATCCAAAATCAGTGTCTTCATAGTGTCGTTGTAGCATCAAGAGTCTTCAAAAACCTGTTATGTCAAGCCAAAGAAGGGATAACAAGAAGATGATGCATCACAGTTAGACAACACATCTGTAGAAGACACAAGATAAGTTTGAAGAGAGGGTGGGTTGTCAAAAGACGATGACAATCAACAGAATATGTTGTATCCCAAGAAAACCAGCGTTGAAAGACGCTCGGCGGCAAGAGAACGGGCGTAGAGATCGACAATGCAGAAAGAGGCCACAAAAATCCTATAGAAAAGACAAGGATGAGAATAAGCTGATGGATAAAGGTATGGTGGACTCACATGACATGATACAAAAGGGGCAACGGACTCGGTGGACGAAACAGGAAGTATAGAAAACTATAAAGCACATACTAGACCAGATGCGATGATAGGGGAAGAAAATAATGGCGGCAAGGGCCAAAATCAAGCAGAGCTCTCATGTTGTGCTCCTGACTGTAGTGGGTGGTCTCTTTGATCTAGAAGAGTCAGCAGCAAGACCGGCAGAACCTGTTGAACAAGAACCCGAAGCTGTAAGCAGACGCTCGCTCTCGATTTCCGGTAAGCTCTCTCTGGGAAGAGGGTCACTCTCAAGGGGGGAAGGGTTCAGGTCCCCACCATTGTTGATGTCCTTGGACATTGTAGGCAAGGGTCCCACTCTACAGGAAAAGGAAGCTTGTGTGTGGCTGCCTGTGGGCTTGGGTGTGTTTTGTGTGCGCGCATGAGTTATATAAATGACTCAGCTGTAAGGTGAACGTCATGTTCGGTGAAGAGAAAACGTCTGCATCTCTCCTTCTCTGAACCCGTCCCCCCTCTCACTACCTACTCACGACGGGATTGGACTGACGTTACCCATTGGGACACTGTGGCCCATAATTTCTAGGCCAATGGGTCTTCAGGGCCGGCTTCATAAGAAAATTGGGCCAGGGGAGCCAAACACCATCAGCCCATTGGAACAAGCGGCAGGTCCGGGCCGACAAAATCCGGGGCCCTGTGCGAAACTAAAAAAATAAGGCCCTGTCTTTGATGTGTCATAGTAGTATGCATATAGGATTTCAATAACTTTAATTTGAAAGAGCTTTTTTCTATCGATGCAACTGTCATAGAAATAGTCAACAAAAATCTATATGCAATTTGGAAGAGAGGGCATCGAATTTTAAGTTATCTGAACTGAACTGGCGACCTCATGCAACAAGCCGGACGTCTTTGGACCTGATGGGATGTGCCGTGTCTACATCGGCACAATGGTACCAGAAAAAACCATACCCATCCCATTCCAATCCAACACAGGCTGATCAGATTTTACACAAATTGCTAGCACTTAAGCGCACGACTCATACTCAACAACGGTGACGAGACGTTTCCTTCCATGATGAGAGTTTCCCTTCCTGCCCGATCCCGATCCTGTAGCGATCTTGATCCCTGTGTAGCGATCTAACATAGCACGAAGAGTCGAGGAGATCCTGTTTCAGCTGCAACGCTCGTGGCCTCTCGCCTCGACGACAGGCTCTAGCCCAACTGCAGCGGGACCAGGCCCAGCGGCTCTGTAGCACTGAGTTCTTTTTTCCTTTTAATACTAGGCCTATATAAAAAATTTGGGCCCTGTGCGGGCCGCACAATTAGCACCACTCTGGACCCGGCCCTGACAAGCGGGTCGATCCAAATTTAGTTACTCAAGGTTGCAGTCTACCGTTGCAATGCACATGCCTTTGCAAGGTTGTTACCCTGGTGCTTATATAAAAGGAATAGGATAATTTATTACCATATATGTTGTGTATGATTTTTCTCCATTTTATCTACTAGCAAACATGGAAGCTTAATCAAGCGCGGAGAAAATTTAGGCCTCACTACATGGTCAACCGTGTGTTAAGGGCGCGTTCGTACTCCCTCTGCTCTGCGACTCCGCGCTGAAGCGGAGTGGCATCCAGTGATAAATCGGGGAGTTGCTAAAAGCCCGCTCGACGTGCTCTGCTCTGCGGAGAGCTGCCGAAAAGGCGCTAAATATCCTATTAATCTTTTGCCAAGGTTTGAGAACTGACGTTTCGTTTCTTCTGCTAATTCAGTCGCCATTTCTTGCTACTAAGTTCTTGTCCAACTACCTTGATTCTTTTTATATTACCATCATTTTGATTGGAATAATATGTGATAGTGGTTTCTTATGTTGTGTTGTGGCCTATCTTTTTCAAATACTTGCCTTATATTATTAAAACAAAATCATGTTATTTAGCTCGAAACTGTTTGGAAGTATTAGTATTGGTCTAACAGGCGCTAAATATCCTATTATTTTTTTTGCCAAGGTTTGAGAACTGACGTTTCGTTTCTTTTGCTAATTCAGTCACCATCTCTTGCTATTAAGTTCTAGTCCAACTACCTTGATTCTTTTTATATTACCATCGTTTTGATTGGAATAATATGTGATAGTGGTTTCTTATGTTGTGTTGTGGCCTATCTTTTCCAAATACTTGCCTTAGATTATTAAAACAAAATCATGTTATTTAGCTCGAAACTGTCAGGAAGTATTAGTATTAGTCTAGGAGTCCTTTATTTATCCTTGCACCTCAAGTCTCGTAAGGACGAGTTGCAGTGTTCGAAGACCTAAACCTAATCTCTAATACCATGTTAGGAAAACAACTTATCTTTATTGAAGGAACTAAATCGAGATCGGCTCTACAAGTTGAGCACGAGCCACTCTCTACAGCTTGACCTTGAGCTTCGCTCAAATTTTGGGACAAGTTGAGCTGAGCCTAGTCCAGCTCGCTCGAGTTGACTCATTTGCAGCCCCACCCATGACTGCTTCAGAGTGACAAATATGGTACCTTATGATGCAGACGATTCATGGTATAAATAGAAACAAAGCTGCCTATGTCCCTTTTTTTTTGAAAAATTAAATTCTAAATATCTTAACTTGGTAAAATTCCCTACACCTAAATCATGCTAGTTCAAATAATGTTGTTGTTAACTTTTTTCTGAGAACATGTGTAAATGCTCTTTCTTCTTGTGCAATCTAGTATTAAAATGAGGCGGGCCATGTTGCCCAATGAGACATGAGGCCACTTAGTATTGGACGATTGGTCAGTTCCATGTCCTTGAACAGAACAGACGTACCATCAGGGACCACTTAGTAACAAATTGAATTTTATGGGCAGTGCCACAATTTTAACCACCACTCGACTAAACGTATTCAATACCTGAGTTCGATCGAATATTTCATTAACTCTTGTAATTTGCAGGCCACAGACAAAGCTATCCTTGCGCTGTTATTGATGGCTCTTGTCCTTGCCTTGCTGCCCACAAGATTGCTTATCCTGGCGATGTTTCTGGAGGTGTTCACGAACCACTCTCCGCTAAGGAGAGCAAGCACAGAGAGATGCACCAGAAGGTTGAGAGAGTGGTGGTTCAGCATACCTGCAGCGCCAGTAGTGGTGGAGAAGGATAACAAAGAAGATAAGAAGACAAAATGAATTTGTGTGTACAAACTGTGATTCTGTGTCTAGTTTGGCCGATGTCGTGACGGATCACCAGCGCACCGCTGTGTACATTGTCTGAGGATATGATAAATGAACCGCAGTTGGTATTTCAATAAGAATGGTAGCTCCTTTTCTTGTTCTTGAAAAAAAGAAGAGTGGTAGCTCCTTTTCTTGTTCTTGAAAAAAAGAAGAGTGGTAGCTTCTTTCTGTTCTCTTTGTGCTCTACACTGATGTCTCAAAACTAGTCTATTCCATGGGAATGTATTCCCTCCGTTCCTAAATATAAGTCTTTTTAAAGTTTCACGAGGTTTCGTACGTAATCCGTAGTGAAACCTCTAAAAAAACTTATATTTAAAAACGGAAGGAGTATTATGCATGTGCATGTGTTTGAGTCTCAATGTATATTTATTTCTGGTGTTTTGTGTATACCAAAATCTGTTTTCATTATTATATTCTTTTGTATCAACACACTATCTATGTCATTATCACGAGCATCATAATGCACTTCAAATCTTTTATTAAAGTTTTGTAATGCAAGCAATGGTGCATGTGTGAGCAAATTCTTAAACGCATTAAATGTGGCATCTTGTGAGGGTCCCTTTATAAAGGACGTATTCTTCTTACACAAAGCATGTAAAGGCGAAGCAATCGTGCTGAAGTCTTTAATGAAAAGACGATAAAAATGCTAGTCCAAGAAACTTGCAAACTTGATTCAAGTTTGTAGGTTAGGATCAAGTTTCAATAGCATCATATGCTTACCGTCAAACTTTTCTATGAACATTTTCTAGAACATCATATGCGTCTCTCGACCGAATAGGCACAACCACCTTCCATGGGTGACCAAACTTGAGTCCTCCAAGTAAATACATGTGGTAGCTTGGCACCAGCATGAATGGAGCGTCCTGGTACCAGAATACGGAAGTATTCACGCTTCGGAAAAATCATAGACTTTATCTTCAAGATTTTCTTTTTCAGGCCATCAAAGTCAAAACAATCACATCTAAACAGAAATACTGATGTGTTCGTAATTGCCCTCAAGAACTTGCTTCGACACCCCCGTATAGTTCTCTCTTCTTTAGAGTTATCAACACCTACCTTCATCATGATGCCCGGATTCCATTTTCTTTAATTCTTCCTTGTGAACCATGTGGAAAATAAGTAAACTAGTCATGAAAAAACATTGTAGTACGAGTTAGTTAGGTGATTAAAACTTACTTCATGTACCCGTGTACTTCTGGACAATTGTCAAGTATATATCTATGCATTTTTCCCCATTCATTCGATCATGTTTCACGGGCCACTCAATGCCAACATGACCACCATCTAATATACATAGGCTTCCTCTCCTAGATTTCTGTTTTTTGTCCTTCTAATCATTCTTACTCATCTCCGTACCTAGTTTGTTAAAACTGGTGTCTATGTCTTCTTTCAAATATCTAGCAGAAGGTCAATCACTCATCGCCAGTATAGAACTCCACAATTGAACCTTCGAGCCTTGCTTTGTTACACACAATTGACTTGAGGTACCCAGCATCCAACCATATTGGACAGGTCCTCTCAAGACCGATTTCCGAATAAAAGATTTCGGAAATAGCCCTTATGTCATACCAACTGAAGACCAATTTAAAACTGGCAAACAATGCTCGATACACATAAACACCAGTTACATATTATTACACAGGGTTGATACGAGGCGCTCAACAAATATTATAGACTCACCAATATATTGCGGAGGTGGATATAAGACAATGGTGTGGTGGAAATAGAACTATGATAAAATAAGGTAAGTCAAGCATCGGTGTGAGGCGTGGCTATTTTATTCATGTAGAGGATGCATCGATGAATAATATAGGTGGAAGACTCCGTGACCACATGAAGATTGACTAGGACTCCTCTAGATGTCGGACTCGCTAGCGTACTCTTTATCCATCATATTTCCCTTGTTCAAATCTGGCTAAATCAACAAACTAGGTGAGTAGTTTGAATGTACTCGCAAGGCAGTTTGGACAAATGATATACCGAATGAAAACATAATGCTTATGATCATGTTTAGATAAAATGAAACCAGTGCTCTTGACTAATAATAAGGTATGACATGAGCATGTAACTAAATTAATATTGATTCTTAGGAGGTAGGACCATCCTAGAAGAATCTTAGTAAATGAGTAAGTGGAACTTCGGGCGATAGAAACCCCGAGATCCAAGAAAACAAAAGAATGCCAGTCAGGTATCTCCAACAACGTGTTTAAAGGTCTTGAAAAGAAATACCACAGTCGGGCGTCGCAAGCGACACCTCACAAAGGGATTTTAGAGAAGGTAATAGCACGAGTATCCAGAAGGTAGAACCTTCAGAGGGATACTCAACATTTCATATAAGAGAAAAGGTTAGTCCATGACAACATATTTACGATATATTCCTTGATGATCACACTACTCATTCTTTTATTTAGCATTTTCCTCCAAGGACCGACACTGAGACCGACACTTGACCTTTCCCAAAGTTATTCGAATAGGTTAGGCTCTGCAGAGGGTGTACCCTTTACCCACATGTAAAGGATTTATTTTGTGAGCCCTGAAACGTTGACTAGTTCCGCTTACGCTCTTAGGTTGGAAACACACATGACCGTTGCACACCGGTTTTAATTTCTGAGCCATGAATCACCCAAGGCAATGGTTAAGTAAAACTCTAAGTGGGAAGGTCACAACCTCCAATAGCATGAATATTCTACAATGGTCAAAACTAGCTTTTCATGCCCCTCGACCAAGTCACGTGACTACCAGGGCCAATGGTATCATTCACTATGGCCTCTCTTTACGGTGTGTGTAAGATAGAGGTTAGCAACTTACTAAACCATACTCCTCTTGTGAAGAGACATGTGGTGGCACGAAAATAGTTAGGAATGAACGGAACAAGACTAGATCTATTTCGACTCTGGAGGTTCTTATATCTCCCGCACACTGATATTTCCCAACATGTCCATATCAATTTAATCATGTTACAACGTGGGTTGTTAGTCAAGTGGTATAACATGGACACCAAGGACATTCATATTTACCACATTCTTAGGTATGCAATATTATGTAAATTTATGAATAAATATGCATTCACTATATATCATTGGCTTAATTTGAGCAAACATGCATGCAAACACCATATCCCAAGTTCAAACATGCTTGCCTTGATCAATGTAGGCAGAAGGCAATCCCGCAAAATTATCGGAAAAGTTCCCACCTTCGTTTTCAGTAAAACATAAATAAAGAATCCACTTAAATTTTTATGGTAGTGCAAAAAGTTGTTTTAAAATATTTTCAAATAAAAACTATGTTAGGGCATATTTATGCCTGTG
>CBQS010234816.1:0-11301 GCA_900070015.1 Hordeum bulbosum | reverse complement strand
CGTGTAAATCGGCTTCTTTTGATCTTCAGTCATACTGAATTTTTTAAGAGTAAAACATGTCAATAAGAATTCCTCTCTTCACTAAGTAAATAGACAAGGGCAAACACTGAGTGTCGTCAACCACCTTGAGCTTCAGATCAAGAATATAAAGCAGAGGAGAGTGCTCGAAGAAGCAAGCTAAATGAGAAAAACTATTGGACAAACACCAGTTTCAGAATATGTAAATCAAAATAAGCACAAGTTTTAAAGAAATAAATATTTCAGACATGTATAGAGATTAAGAAGCGTTTGAAAGATCACATTACTGCTGATGTAGTTCGAACTATTTTGGGAGTGCACCCGCAACAAGTGTCCTTGAAGCATTTATAACTAAGCAGTTTGCGAATACGAATCAGAAGATTTATAACTAAGCAGTTTATTATTTCCAGAGTCTTCAATGACTGATGAAATCTCAGGAAAATCAGGAGCGCTGTCTGCCAACTGCAGATTTTCTAAAGATGGGCATTCGGTGCTGAGCTGATCAAAGAAACTTGTGACTAAAATAACATTAATGAGCTTTATACTTCACAGATATGAAGATGCAAAGTTCATAACTCAGGGTCTAAGTAAAAAAGCTTGCCATCTTCTACTTTCAGTGAATCCAATCGATTTAACTTTGTCACGCCTCATAGCATGATCGATCCAATAGTTGGCTGCATAAATGGCAAAGGAGTGAAGGCGGAGAGTGTCCAATGTAGCGTTAGCAACACCCCGCCACTCAAACAAACTTTCTGCAAACTTGTTGAACTTTGATATGTCCATAATGGGTGCCTTGTTCGGGATAACATGCTTGTGCGTACAACCCCCTGTGTAGGGATAAAGCACATGATATGGAGTATGCTCTCACGAAAGACGGTAATCCTGTCATCATAGCAAGGCTTCTCTTCATTCCCTATAGGAGCTTGATCAAACAAAAGGGTAGATCATACACGCATCACAAGTTTGCTATTAGCCGCATAAATGATGAGGCATGCTCCAGGAAACAAATATCTTTTTGAAAATGCATATGAAGGACGTGATGACAACAAAATGTGAATGATGTAAGCAACAACTATGTTGCTATTGTATTACCACTAGATAGCACCCCCTGAAGGTTACTCTGTGCCAGAATGATTTGACTACTACAAATTCGTTGCAGAAGCATCACAGCTGAGAAATCAAACATTTGAGAATGCAATCTATCGTACAGCTTATAACCATAATCAGCCTGGAAATAAAAACACACACCAAATCTTTTAGCTTGCAGTATAAATGGACATTCTTTCAAAAGCTCAAGGAAAAAGAACATTAAATGAAATAAACCTCCCTGCCATCCTGTGAAATGACATACCAGTATTCACAAGGTATGCAGAAAGCATACTAAATACTATGCTTTAGAACTCATAATGGAATGAAAGTTGACTGAAGAATGAGCGGTACTTATGGCGAGTACTTCAAAATATTTTTCGTACATATGCAGAAGGCTTGTGTATCATTTCATTGTTATCTAGGGTTAATCAAAAAAATTCAGTGCACATGAGTGCACACATGATCGCTCGTCCAAGCAGTAGCACGCACACACTAAACACCAGGGAGGACTGCACACACCCCTTTCATCCCCAATCTGCTCCATGTCTGCGCATCGTCGTTGATAGTCTAGACTGGAGGATGCATGGCTGAGGACAACTATTGAAGGTGCAGTTATTCCAATGTTTCCACAACCATCAATGTCAATCAAGTGTGGTATCCCTCAGGACCTTCGCGGACGAAGGCTGCCAACTAGGCTGAGAATGCCTTATCGCCATTGGTTCATGGTAGGGATGCTATAGGGTGTGTCCAGGACAAAACCAAGCCTGCCTTTAAACAAGCAGTCTGTCATGATGTGTTGCATCATTTCCGGTAGCATACATGCCAGATAGTGCAGCAATCTCAGGCATGCCAGACTCTCCATTGTCTAGTACTACCTCCGAACCATAACAAGTGTTGCAGTTTTGAACTAACCCCAGTTCAAAATTGCGACGCTTATTTTGGGTCAGAGGGAGTAGCAGTTTTGGCATGCCAGCAAGGTGAAGAATTTGATGAGCTAGGCGCCCATGACTTCTCAGTAAGCTTCCAATGCTGGGCCCAGAACGAGCCTTGGAACAGGGCTGAGTTGCTAGTCGTGTATCATCCACACTGAAGAGTCTGGCTCGCCATGCAGCTGAAAGTGACGGAGGGCGACTTGACACTTTGAACCGTGTCAACTGTACCGAGAGCTATCAAGGTTAACTCTTTAGTCTTAAGTACCAGAAAAGTCGGCATGGTTAAAATCATTCTTGTGAAAGGAAGAAAGAGTGATCCATGTCAAAATCCTTCCATAAGTTCCCCACAGGCAGCAGCGGTTGCCGGCAATTATAGTTTACTTTTGTAAATGTGTTGGGACCAGAACTCAAACAAGGTTCATGCGACGAGCTCAGGTAGCTATGCAGGCTCAGTCCCTCTATCATCAAGCAATACCTTCACTCATGCACGGCTAGGCAGTGGTCAAGCTGTGGATCCAATGTCATCATTGATGTTCCAAACTAAATCGGAAACAGTGGTATTACTGAGGGGAGGGCTGCCTGTGGTTGTCACCAATTAGTGCATGGTTAATTCCCTCCCAACCATTGTAATACATTACTTGCCATCCAGTTAGTTATATTCTTATGTAGTGAGCTCCTGTGCCTTGACCTATTACTAAATAAATATACTATTGGATATCCAAGATTTCCCCGGAGAAGGTGCGAAGCCCAGATCATGTGATAAGTCATAGACTAGTAGCCTGATGCACTACTGTTTTAAGCTTTAACATGCCTAACACTAACAGCATATCAAGATCCATAAAAAGTCAATGAAAGATTACAGAAATGGAATATACCTGGTTAACAGCTACTGCAGAACTAATACTCTCAATTTGGCAGCTACATCAAGAATCTGGCAGCAACATCCAGAAGATATTGCTAGTAACCTCCAGTGCGATTTCTCGAACACATCTGGTGACAGTACTAGCATCTGAGCCTCTGATCTGTGCAGATAATATTAAAAAGTAATGAGATATGTGATACATCTCGTGCACTTCCAAGTTCAAACAGTAGCTCTCCAAATAACGTGATAATATGATTTGCTCCAAGTGAGCAACCAGGAACATGTAGGGTGTGTGTAAGAAAAAACCAATGCAAGTTGCATACATCTACAAGAAGCGCTTAATGGAAATAAGAAGATATACAGGTCAAACTAATAGCTGAGTACAATCACACAAATCACTGTTTGGGTATCAAATCAACATTCTTATCCACACAAAATGGTTGGAGGTAGCCACCTTAATGTGTCAGGCTATATACTGTTCACTCTGAATAAATATGAAGTAGGAGAGAGAAGTCTAACAAGCTATGGATTAAAAATGACAGAGGAAGATCTGTTTTTAATTTATAGCCTGTTAGTTTGTAGTAGGTCTGCCAGTTAATGGCTTGACTATAGCCGAAGTCTGAACTGTCATAATGGGCTAGTATATTTAGAAAATAAAACTACAACATAATGAATAAATGTCGAAGAGCACAGATGCGGGTATGAAAACATACACCCTTCACAACACAATAATCTTCTTCCACTAGTATGATACCTCCTTCATTTAGAATATGGTAGTAAATAACCATAACACACAAAGAATAGAAGTACCAGCTGTTTTTTGCTCAGAATATTTCTATATTTGACAAAGGCAAAATAGAACATTCTGTTTCCACAAATAAGTCCTGAAAAGGCTACACCTGCTACCAACATCATCGTAAGATCCTGAAGAAGAATAAGCCAAAGGCCAAATGAAAAATTGTGATCAATGACCATGTCCTTTGCTTGATCTTAAAAAACTTCACAAAAGGCGAAATATGCTCTCATCTTGACAACACCGAAAGTTTCCATCAATCCATCACATCCAGATACATCTACGACGGCCAGGAGCATGTAGAAACCAAAATTACATAGCAAATGCCAATTTGAGTGCAAGCAGGATAATACACTAGCAAATGAAACGGCCGGGGGGAGAGGAGAGACAGTTCTCATAGCATTGAGATGTGAGACTCACGAATCTCTTTCCTGATTTGGGATATCGAGTCGTTGGCACCGCCAGCACCTCCTCCACCAAAGGCCACCTCCATGGCACCCAGGTTCAAACTATGGATTCCTTCAGGACTTGTGGTCCAAGAGAAGAAGCTGGATGCGAGTATTATTGGCTGGCTCAGGGGTCGTATGTATGACATGTATTATGGTTTCGTTCTAGATCTTGCGATGATGTTGATAGCAGGTGTAGCCTTCAGGACTTATTTGTGAACACAGAATGTTCTATTTTGCCAATGCCAGTTATAGAAATATTTTGAGCAAAAGAAATCTGGTACTAGTATTGGTACTTATTCTATGTATTATGGTTATTTACTACCATATTCTGAATGAAGAAAGATTATGTGGTGGGATGTGTTGCGACCCACATGTGGTCGTTTGGATGTCGAGATGACAACCGGAGAGCTACGAAGGGCATGGCAGCTAGGTGGATGCCGATGCAACGGCCCCATACTGTGATGGTCTATTGTGCTGAGTGTTGCCAATATCGCATGGTTCTAGTAGTATGCATCCTTCCACCACAAATATCAAGTCAACTGAAACCCGATCCTAATTGCGATTTTGGTTTCTCTCCCCATTTGACACAGGCAGTAATTGTGTTGTGGTGCTTTGTGAAGCGTCTTTTGTGCTCCTTTGGGAGTATGTCATGGTCTTTCTGCCCTCCTTGGGTGGGCATGCCTGATCTGGTTTGCTAGGTGGAGGGGATGAGAAGGATACGATGTGTGGAGGGGCAAAAAGGATTCGATGCGGCAGAGTTTATTTATGGTTTCCATCATATTGACGACCGTTGGAGGCTTCATGGCCCTTGTATCTGGTTTCCCCTAATTATATGGGTTCTGTATGGAAATGCACGATCCCCCTGCCCCTATCGAGTGGTTACTTGAAAAAGAGCTAGCTTGACATGAAACTAAGGGACTACTACTTGATCGGCTCTACAATCAACACCATATGTGCATGGTTAAAATCATGGCAAATAATGGTTTGAACATATGTGAGGATCAGATAACCGATCATACCCTTGTTACTCTCCACCCCAAAGATGGTAGTGGATATATCCCTGAGAGAGAGAATACAAAACTCATTGCAACCGAATCTTCTAAATCTTCTATGATAGAACAAATGACAGGAACAACAATGCAGGGAGAGGAAGGGCAGAGATGTGACCAAGTGAGTGAAGAAAACAAGTGAACTTCCCAAATTACACTCCCCATGGTGATGCGAAGCTCTTTAGAAGTCGTGTTGCAAAGGAGTAATTAAATGGCAAGAAAGGCTTCATCAAGATCGTCTACTCACATATCAAACAAGTTGGCAAGCGAAAGCATCAAACGTTTGAAGCTACAACTTAGTGGGCGACACGAAGAAGTTGGAAAAGGCAGATAGCAACAAAACTCAAACTTCAATAAAATGTGAAATAAAGTTACTTTCTACAGAATAAATAGATAAGGGAAAACTTTGTGTGTGCCATTCAAACTTCACTGAGAAACTAAAAGACTGACATTCCCTAACTCTTATTACCGTGTAGGACATGGAGATTCCGGTGTGCGCCATTCATTTTCTTTTTCTTGCGTGTGACCTCTAACTCGTATAACCGTCTAGCGTGGAAATGTTGTGTATTATACATAGTGGCCTACTAAAACCATATATAATGTATTAGAATGTTGTGTATATCACTGGCATTTAAATTTTGTGTATGCCGGCTGAGCAGGTGAGCAATGCAACAAGAAGTAGATGCACAAAGAGTGCATTTCTCTACATACATGAAGGAACAACACGTGTATGTATGCATGCACCCACGCGCGCACACACAAATCCCAAGCCTCCATGCCAAATGGGAGGTAGGTAACTGTATAAATGAACTACAAAACGTAACCATTGATCGTCATGCAGCTGAAAGTGATGAAGGGCAAGCTTGACACTTTGAACCATGAAAGGAACAAGGAGTGATCCATGTCAAAATTCTTTCATAAGCCCCCCACAGGCAGCAGCAGTTGCCGGCAATTTATAGTTAAATTTTGTAAATGTGTTGGGCCCAGAACTCAAATAAGGTTCATGCAACGAGCTCAGGTATCTATACAAGCTCAGTCCCTCTATTATCAAGCAATACACTCACTCATGGACGGCTAGACAGTGGTCATGCTATGGATCCAATGTCATCATTGATGTTCCAAATGAAATAGGAAACAATGGTATTACTGAGGTGAGGGTCGCCTCTGGCTGAAACATGTAGTGGACTCTTGTGCCTTGCCCTATTATTACATAAATATTCTATTGGATATGCGAGATTTCCCTGGATAAGGTGTGAAGCCCAGATCATGTGACAAGTCACAGACTAGTAGCCAGAATCACTCCTGTTTTAAGCTTTAACATACTTAAAAGCATATCAAGATCCATAAAAAGTCAATGAAAGATTACAGAAATAGAATATACCTGGTTGACAGCTACTGCAGAAACAATACTCACTGATCTGGCAGTGATATCCAGTGCGATTTCTTCGACTCATCTGGTGACAGTGCTAGCATCAGAGCCTCTGATCTGTGCAGATAATATTAAAAGTAATGAGATATGTGATACATCTCGTGCACTCCAAGTTCGAACAACAGCACTCCAAATGATGTGATAATATATGATGTGCGCCGAGTGAGCAAAGTAGGGGGGGTAAGAAAAAACAAATGCAAGTTGCGTAAATTTACAAGAAACGCTTAATGGAAATAAGAAGATATACAGGTCAAACTAATAGCTGAGTAAGTAACCAACATGATGTATCCACACAAAATGGTTTGCAGGTAGCAAACTTAATGTGTCAGGCTATATACTTTCCACTCTGAATAAATATTAACTAGGAGAGAGAAGAAGTCTAACAAGCTATAAATTAAAAATGACAGGAAGATTTGTTTTAAATTTATAATCTGTTAGTTTGTAGTAGGCCTGCCAGTTAATGGTTTGACTATGGCGGAAGTCTAAACTGTCAGAATGGGCTAGTATTTATAGAAAATAAAACGGCAGCATAAGGTTATAAATGTCGAAGAGCACAGACGCGGGTGAAAACATAGACCCTTCACAACATTCCAGCGGTATGATACCTCCCACAATATAATGTTTCTTCATTTAGAATATGGTAGTAGATAACCATAACACACAAAGAATAGAAGTACCAGCTTTTTTGGCTCAGAATATTTCTATATTTGACAAAGGCAAAATAGAACATTATGTTTCCACAAATAAGTCAAGAAAAGGCTACGCCTGCTACCAACATCGTCGCAATATCATCCTGAAGAAGAATAAGCCACAGTTGCAATCAAAAGTTGTGATCAATGTACATGCCCTCTGCTTGATCTTAAAGCACTTCACAAAAGATGAATTATGCTCACATCTTGACAACACCAAAAAAATTCATCAATCCATCACATCCACATACATCTATGACGTCCAGGAGCATGTAGAAACCAAAATGACATATATAGCAATGCGAATTTGAAGCGCGAACAGGATGATACACTAGCAAACAACTAGCAAATGAAACAGCCAGGGGGGAGAGAAACAATTCTCATAGCGTTGAGATGTGAAACACACGGGTCCCTTTCCTGATTTGGGACATCCAGTCGTCGGCACCAGCAGCACCTCCATCAAAGACCACCTCCATGGCATCCATGTTCAAACTATGATTCCTTCAGGACTAGTGGTCCAAGAAAAGAAGCTGGATGCAAATATTATGGGTCGGCTCAAGGGTTGGCATGTATGTAATGCAGAGCAAGGTCGTAAGGCCAAGTCAATAACACTTATTTGTCAGCGAAAAAGTACAAAAGTTCATTATGAATTATTCACACTGCTTCACACTACTTTGTCGCCTTTTTTCCTTATAATGTGGAGGTTGCAAAGCTGGCTTCCCGAGTATTATTTGGCAGTCCACTTCATTCTCCACTGGGGCAGTAGAGACCATATATTAGATATTGAGGAGAAAATGAAAACCTCCGTTTTTTCCACTCCCACTCAACTCTACTTATGTTTCTTCCTGTTCTAATTACATTCCAGGGAAGGGAAGTATTTGTGCGTTGTTTGGTGTGACGTGGCATTTATGCCAAGTGTTTTGCCCACCACATTCCCGGTTAGGTGCTTTTGTGTGACATGGCATCCATATCAAGCTAGGAACAACGAGAAGAAACATAAGTAGAGAGGTGAGGGTGGAAAACAAAGGTTTCCATTTTTTGCTCAATATCTAATATGCGAGGTCTACTGCCCTGCCCAGTAGAGAATGATGTGGAAAAGTTGACGATTTTCCAACCACCTCGCCAAATAACGCTCGTGAAGCCAACTTTGGAACCTCTCCATTATAAACAAAAAAGGTGATAAACAAGTGTGAAACAGTGTGAACTGTACATACTGGATTTTTGTACTTTTCCACTGAGAAATAGCTGTCATTGGCGTGGCCATACAACCTTGCTACACATGTTATACATGCCGACCCCTGAGCCAGCCCATAATAGTCACATTCAGCTTCTCCATTTGGTCCACCAGTCCGAAAGGAAGCCATAGTTCAAACCTGGTTGCCATGGAGGTGGTCTTAGATGGAGGAGGTGGCGGTGCCAACGACCAAGGGTCTCAAATCAGGAGAGAAAGAGTCTCGCATCTTAGCGTTATGCGTCGTCTATCTTCTCCTCCTTGGCCGTTTGATTTGCTAGTTGTTTGGTAGTATGTCATACTTCTCGCACTTCAAATTCTCATTACTATGTCCGTAATTTTGGTCTCTGCATGCTACTAGGCTTAATAGATGTATGTAGATGTGATGGATTTGTAGAAAATTTGGTGTTGTCCAGATGAGAGCTTATTTCACCTTTTGTGAAGTCCTTAAAGAACAGGCAGAAGACATGTTCATTGATCACAGTTTTTTACTGGAGCTGCGACCTATTCTTCTTGAGGATCTTACGATGATGTTGATAGCAGGCATAGCCTTTTTAGGACTTATTTATGAACACATAATGTTCTATTTTGCCTTCGACAATTATAGAAATATTTTGAGCAAAACCAGAAAACTGGTATTGGTATTAGTACTTTTATTCTGTGTGTGTTGTGGTTATTTACTACCATGTTCTGAATGAAGAAACATTATATGGTGGGACGCGTTGCGACCCACATGTGGCCGTTGGATGTCGAGATAACAACCCCAGAAGGTGGTGAGGGAGAGCTATGAAGGACATGGCAGCTAGGCAGATGCTGAGGCAGCGGCCCCATACTGTCACTGGCGGAGCTACAGCAAGGCTGGATGGGCCATGGCCTGCCCAGCCTAGAGCAAGACAGTGGAGGCTTGAGATTAGACTAGGCCATTTTGAGGAAAATAGTGGGCTTCCCTTTGTATCAGGCCACCCAAATTTGCCACCGTAGCTACGCCACTGCATACTGTGATGGTCGTATGTGCCCTGAGTGTTATCAATGTCGCATGGTTCTAGGAGCACTCATTCTTTCACCACAAATATCAGGTCAGCTAAAACCCGCTCATATTCGTGACTTTGGTTTCTCACACCATTGATAGAGGTGGTAATTGTGGTGTGGTGCTTTGTGAAGCGTGTTTTGTGCTCCTTTGGGAGTATGTCATGGTCTCCCTGCCCTCCTTGGGTGGGTCATGTTGGATCTGGTTTGTTAGGTGGAGGGGATAAGAAGGATTCGATGCAGCAGAGATTCTCTTCAACAACATTCATTTCATGTGTCGTTGGTGCATTTGTTTGTGGTTTCCATCACACTGATAACCAGTGGAGGCTTTGTGACCTTCGTATCTGGTTTCCCCTAATTAACTGGAGAACTTCTTTCCATATGGAGGTGCAGGAACCCCCTGCACCTGTCGAGTTGTTACTTGAAGAATAGCTAGCTTGACATGAAACTGAAGGACTACTCCTTGATTGGCTCTACAATCAACACCAGATGTGCATGGTTAAAATCATAGCAAATAATGGTTTGGACATATGTGACGATCACATAATTGATCATACCCTTGTTACTCTCCACCCCAAAGATGGTAGTGGATATATCCCTGAGAGAGAGAATACAAGACTCATTGCAATCGAATCTTCTAAATCTTCGGGAGCAATAAATGCAGGGAGAGAAAGGGCAGAGAGGTGACCAAATGAGTGAAGAAGCTAAGTAAACTTCCCAAATTACACTCCCACACTCCCCATGGTGAGGGGGGGCCCTTTAGAAGTCGTGCTGCAAAGGAGTAATTAAATGGCAAGAAAGGGTTCATCAAGATCATCTACTCACATATCAAACAAGTTGGCAAGCGAAAGCATTAAATCATGTTTGGAGCTACAACTTAGTGGGAGAGGGTGACAGAAAGATGTTGGAAAAGGCAGATAGCAACACAACTTAAACTTTAATAAAACGAAAAACAAAGTTACTCTCTACAGAATAAATAGAAAAGAGAAAACTTTGTGTGTGCCATTCAAACTTCACTGAGAAATTAAAAGAGTGACATTGCCTAACTCTTATTATCGTGTAGGACATATAGATCCTGGTGTGCACCATTCATTTTCTTTTCCTTGCGTGTGATCTCCTAACTCGTATTACTGTGCCAACCATGAAAATGGTGTGTATTATACACAGTGGCGTACTAAAACCATATATAATGTATTAGTAGAATTTTGCGTGTTCCACTGGCCATTGGCATGTAAATTTTGTGTATGCCGGCTGAGCAGGTGAACAATGCAGCAAGTAGATGAACAAAGATTACATTTTTCTACATAGATGAGGGAACAGCAGGTGTATGTAACCGGGCAAGCACTTGCACACACACAATCTCAAGCCTGTCACCATAGACTTGTAGTTCAGGGTACATGGAACTTGAATCGAAACCGTGGATGTGGTCTCACCTAGTCCTGGCCGGCGGCGAAGCAGTTCCGCGGTGCGGCCCTCGTCCTGGCCGGCGGCGAAGCGGCCACCTCTGCCGAAAATTGTATGCTTGGCCTTCCTGAGCATCCATCTCCCTGTCCAGTGTCCAGGTCGCCAGCACGGTTGCTGCGGGACACGGACTGACGGACGGCGCCATTGCTCGCTGCATCTGGATCTCCTCCCCGGCCCGAGTAGACGTAGATTTAGCCCGCCCCGTTCCTTCCGTTTCTACCCCCGCCCGGCAGAGGCACAGCGGCCGGGCGTCGCGGGTGGGGTGGGGGG
>CBQS010234769.1:0-10192 GCA_900070015.1 Hordeum bulbosum | reverse complement strand
CCAATCACAATCTTACACATCAGTTTGTNNNNAAAATCTTTAAGTAAGCCTTTGTAGGTGTAGCATTACTCTTCTTTATCCCATTCATCCTCATCTCTCCCTCCATCAGATTGAGGCCACCCCCATCCATCCTTATCTTCTCAGCGGGTCCCCATCCATCCTCATCTCTCCCCCCATCAGATTGAGGCCACCAGAGCTCCAGTGCCTCTCCAGCAGGCCCTCCTTTCTCCATCTCCCTCTCTTACATCTTATTTTTTTCTCAGGCCCTCCTTTCTCCTTCTCCCTCTCTTACATCTCATGAGCACGCAGTGAGCCTTGCCGCCGCTTCACGGATATGTAACCTCGGTTTCTTTTGCTCCCTCTTCCGACTTATGGGACTAATTTTTCATGTAGCAAGACGGCTGATGTATAAAAGTTGATGGGATTGGATGAATATGAGCGATGTGGGACTATTATTCTTAATACATGCAGTGCAATCTTGCTTAGTTGGCCGTGACATTAAATATTGCGGGACGCGCTCTCCCCGGCCTCTCCCTAGTCGTTGACCACACTCAAACCTGTGCCCGCTCGAAGCCGAGCCGCCAGCGCGGGCAGCCTTGGGAGTGAGCGCAGCGGCGCGACGTCGCAGCCTGGCATGCGGGTGGGCAGTGCCGGTCCTCCACGCACGCCGGCGGTCACCTCCAGGCACGGAGAGCTGCTGCCGTAGGGCGAGGCGGGGGCGCGGCGACCTGTTGTTGCAGGGAGAGGTCGGGGCGGCGACTGCTGCAGGGCGAGGCGGGGCCGACCGGGCGTGGCGCGCGCGGGAGCACGGGTGGATCCGTTCGATGCAAGCTCCAGCCGTCGCTGCCGTTCTGCAGATCGCGGGTTGAATAGACGAAAACACAGGGTCCAGTTTATAAATTCAAAACGTTTTTCTGACTTACTATTACTAAAACCCGTAGTACGGGTTGATTGCAACGAACTATAAGGGGGTGTCTGTAAATATGCGCGGAAAAACGGTTCGACCTGACTTACAGAAAGACTGCGGGTTGAATACATAAAATCACGAGGGCTTTTCTGCAAAGCTGCCACGACGGACGACAGTTGCTTTATTATTAGGGTGAGAAAAACAAAATTCTGGGCTATACGAAATATGATTGAAACTGTGAAACTAAAATGAGTTCGAAACGTATTCAACATTGGCCTTATTCTCAAAGTCATGTCGCATGAATTTAAGCTGTGGCACTTGAAGAGAAAACCATTTTTACCTTACTACATTTAACAATGTGAAACAACAGATAATATATGTTCTCCTCAAATGGAGATGCTAGTGGGAACACCCATCCCCATCACCGTTTTGGCAGCCATGGGATCACCATCCGACGGCCTTAGCTGCACATACGGCACCATGCCAGGACCATACCTGTTTTTCCTCTCGGGGTCCCTGTTCCACTTGTTGACCTGCTCCCCGATCCTCAACATCCTCTCCCTCAAGTCCTCGAACGCCTTGTTGATCTTGCCATTCTGTTCCCACGCCGGATCTTGGTACGTGCCCAAGTACTCCTCGCCCGACGAGTGCGACGACAGGAGGTCCAGTATCGCCATCACCAGCGCGCTCTGGTGCTGGGATGGCAATGTGTCCAACAACACCTTGTCTGGCGCCTCCATGAACGCCTGCATCCCATCGGCTCCCATCTCCGACGGCATGTTTATGCGGGCTATGGAGGGCCGGTTTGGGACGTAGCCACCAAATGGGTACTGGCTAAAGTTGACGGCGGCGTGATGCGCCGACGCCACCCACATGATGGTGGATAAGGTCTGGACCAAGCTCTCATGGCAGTCGAGCTTCGGCCACCATGGGTCATCCTTCTTGTCTGCATGTCCTTTGGTGCGCACCTCCTTCCACCAAGCCTGGAGCTCCACGTCGTCGACGATGTCCGCCGCACATGGGTAGTAGTGCGCCACATAATCGAACGCCCACTGCTTGATGGCATCCCAAATCAGCAGGCCATCGTTGGCATAGGGGTAATCATGTATTGCCAGCTCTAGCTTCCCATCCTCCCCTCTGACCGCCATGCCCCTCCAGATGAGGTCCTCCGGCAGCGCCTCCTTATCGAACCGCCACTGCTCGGCGTAGGCCGCCGAGCTGATTTCCATGGAGTACTTCCCTGGCGAGAAGGTGCTCTCGATGATCCCGTCAGCGTTGATGAGCAAGCTGCGGGCCTGGGCATTGATCTCCATGGTGAACCGGAAGGACGGGTGCAGCAGCCCGTAGATGGGGTGCATCTGGCTCAGCTGCCTGTTGGCCGCGATGATGTACGGCTCGACGCAGCAGTGTGTCCTCAGCCAGTGGCTCACAAGCTGATGGTAGCCAGTGTCGAGGGACACGACATGAGCCTTGGCCAGCTGCCACTGCCATGACCCAGTGATGCTGGCTTCGTGTGCTGATGCCGGCGTGAATACCTCACGCCACTGTGGCTTGCTCGCCGACTTGGGCCTCGTCAGCTCGATGGCGATGGGCCGGAGCGTGCCGTCGCCGGCGAGGAAGAAGAGCGCACGTGCCCCGTACAAGGTCGTGCCCTCCAGCTGCCGCACCTTGTTGACAAATGGAAGGTACAAGTCATGGTAGTCCAGCATGAACAGCTTCTTCTTACCCACGGCCTGCATGCATGCAGTCATATATATTAGGTGCTCAATTCTTACTATATCATCTGCTCTCCAACCAAATATTTGGTGATATATATATAGATACCTCCTCGGCTGTCATGACACCGTTGATCTGCTCTTCAATCAACTCTTTAGTTATCAAGGAGTCCGCCGGGCCGTACGTTTGCTCGTCGAGCTTGCTCACCAGGGGCAACTCCTGCATGCATGATTTTACTCCCTCCGTCCGAAAATACTTGTCTTAGGAGAAGATGTATCTAGATGTATTTTGTTCTGGATACATCCATTTTTATACAATTGGGCGACAAGTAATTCCGGACGGAGGTATATATATATAAACTGCTTCCTCCATTCCTAAATATAAAACCTTTTAGATATTTTACAATGGACTATATATGGATGTATATGGGCATATTAGAGTATAGATTAACTCGTTTTGTTCCGTATGTAGTCTATAACAAAAAAAAAAGTCTTATATCTAGGAACGGAGGGAGTACTCTAGATGATAACGAATGGAATATAAATATGCAGATTTATAGTATGCATGCGAACTCAAACTGAAAAGACATATGATGATTGGGTTTGATTACTACAATAATTATATTCGATACAAGTGACATGATTGAATGAAAATTAGCCTTTTCTCCTCAGGAGCTTTTTCAAATGGCCTGTTTGTTTAGATGTTGACAGAAATAGATTGGTGGAGAACATCGATTTATATATATATATATATATATATATATATAGAATACGATGATGGTCGCTGAGATATAATAATTCGAGGGTGTAGAGAAGGCGGGAAACAAGATACCTACCCTGACTAGTTGGATGCTGAGTGGATTCATCCCCGCGAGGGTTTCACGCGCGAACTCCTCGTCTCTGAACCAAGCAAACTTGTCCCCTGCATTTGCAGGTCTGGTGAGTTGATTGATTCTAAAGAATGAGTTAGCTCGAAATAATAAGAGTGGCAGATTTCAGGTCCAAAATTTAATAGTGCCAGCTAAAACAAGTAGCAGCACTTGATTTGTACGCACTGTCGTGAATCTCGGGCGTTTCAAACTTGAAGACTCTGCGTATCCCCTCAAAAAACTCTGCCCCTTGCTGCTCAAAGAGAAGAACCGCCTCCTTCTCAAGAAATTCGGCGATAAATTTGAACCTTCCACCATCTGGCTGGACTGGCTGGTTCCTGAACTCATCGTCATACATCGCGTTGATGGCGTCCAAGGTGGGGAAACTCTGGCTGCTGTGCTTGGACAACTTCATAATCCTGCATATCCCGTGGAGCACCGACATGAGCAACTTTGTGTTGAATGCTGCCTCCTTGCGCTCCGTGAAATTCTCGTCCTCGGGAACGTAAATGGATACCCCCTTGGGCGGAATAGTCTCCGACAACGGATCTACACACAAGATTCATTCATTCATCTACTCGTAGTATATAGTAAAGCGGTTGCGACTTCGAGAGGTAGTAGTAATACTGTACATTTCAAGCAGTGAGGACGTCCCGTGCGGCAGCGTCGTGGGTAGGGGTGCTCCTTGCCACCGAGAACAGGCCGATTGGTGCTGACATCTTGGCATGGGTCCCCGAGATCGTTGTACACGTCGTAGTCGTAGATGCGGTCGTACGCCTTGCGTTCGCCATAGCCGGTGCCACGAAGGGCTACCAACTCGCTCTCACGCAGCCTCTCCACGCCCTTGGGAGTCTGCGACGGGAGGTATGAGTGCTGCACAACCGCACCCGCATGTAAATGGTAAGCTATATAAGGGTCAAAGCACGTATTCTCTTCCTACTTAGTTTGTATTCGTAAAGTAAATCCGGTCACGGTGAAGTGTAATGAAGATAAACCGACCTCGAGAGGGAAGAAACTACGCTTTTCAGGGCTGTAGTGTGAGGGGTTGATCCAGGAGTTGCAGTGGAATAATGCAACGGCAGACGATCCGGGGTTCTCCCCAGCAGGGAAGACCTTGATGTCCCCTAATAACATCTCTGTGTAGTGGTAGTTCATCACTTGCATGGCGCCAATGGGGCCAAACGACGCCGGCACCATGAAGCTAGCATCGTACATGTGCCAATCCTTCTCCAAGCTGCGAGAGTACTCGACTTTGCCGGAGACTACATCCCGCCCCTGCCCTGTTTCTGCATAGATATAGCTCAGATATGTTTAAATTTGACCAAGTCTACAGAAAAAAAACTAATAACTACAAATGCATTCAGAGAGAGAGAGAGCACGCAATAGAAGGGAGAGGGGACGTTTCTCACTTGGATCCAATTCGGAGCTAACAAGCTCGAGGTACAACCAATTTTTGGTAATGAAATTGTAGAACCCATCAAACACCCGATCAAGCATGTCCTCTTTTAACCAGAAATTTTTCATGTTTACCGTGACAGTGGCCCTCAGCTCGACGGTCTGCTCAAGGTCAAAGTGGAGGTCAGGGCGGGCAATGGTGCTGGTGGCTGGCCCATTATCTTGGGATAAGTTGGTGGTGGTGGTACTGGTGGTGCTGCTGCCTACTTGCGAGGTACGGCGAGCACTGCCCGGTCGCCGGCGAGCATCTGGTACCAGCACCCCCCGCCGGGCAAACGGGACGACATGTGCACCTACTAGGGGCTTTGTTGCCGTTTGCATTGTAACCGTGCGTACTTTCTACTGTGCAAGGGAATGGAAGGCAAGGATGTTCTATTTATACAGATGGAACAAGTGTGATGTATGTTTGTATGTGTGTATGTATGTATGTAGCAGGGGAGCACATATAGGGATTTCCTTAAATAAATAGATAAACAAATACCCGTGCAAAAATATCCACAATCACTAAGGACATATATGTCCTTATCGATATCGATATATGTCCGGAATTATTCGTGTGCACATGCAGCATATATATAGTCCATGCAAAATGCCGTGTGGTGTGTGTGTCTGGAATCGATAAGGTCCGTGTGGCCTAGATAAGTGTGTGCATATACGTCCGCTATTGTTCTTTTGGCTGGGTTCCAGCGTAGATGCAATCCAGGCATGCAGCACATGTGAAAAATAATTTTTATATATTATAAAAGATCATGGAGTACAAAGCACCTCAAGCATAATAATAATTACAGCAAAATGTCTAGACCACAAAACGTTAACTACAACCGCAATAACGAGCCGTTGTCGCCGGTCCCCTATCGGAGCCGGCTTGACCTTGTCAATGACAACCACGAAGTCTTCATGCACATGTCCCTAAAAACCAGCACCCTGGATCCACAGTCGTCGCCAATGAACCCTTAAGTAGATCTGAAGCAAATGACACAAAATCTCACCGCCGTGAATGCATGATGAGAAACCCTAACTTCGCCAACTCAATAAGAAAAAAGGAATTTATACTGGGGATCCGTCAACTACGTCCAGATGGACGAAGTCGAGGTGAACCGGAGCTCGGAAGACAAACTCAAATAAGAAGCTCTCCTCTCCGCCCAAGCACCATAGTTGTGAGGTCCAAAAACAACCCTAACATAAACTAGTAGGCCAAGCGAAGGCACAAACATTCCCCTCCGTGCAACCACCCGCCGATGCAGTAGGCACAGGAGAGACCAATCCACGGGCTCACCGTCAAACCTTTGAGGGAAGAGTTTTCCTTAACCGTCGAAGGGTAGGGGAGAAAACCAGTGGCTGAGGCTGGATCAGGTGTTAACACGTATGTATTAGTTACAGATACAAAGGATTGGTCTATCATGTAGATCATGGTTCACACTACTATTGAAACTGTATTTATCTTGTTGTATGTTTACGTACACCAAAATTACATTATACTCAGTAATATATTAAACACCTTGTTGTTGTTATATGTTTTTGTTATGTTTTCTATGTTGACTACTATCTTGTTTTGCAATTTTCCGGTGCATTATTGGATATTTGTCTGCTCTGCTTAATACCTAGTTTTTTTTTTCTTTTTGTGTTCTAGAAAATATTTTTTTCCTTTAGTTCCTTTCAAGTGTAAACAGCTGGAGCGTGGAGACACACGGAAGAATGTTTCACTATCTGCCCTGCTGTATGTAGTGAACAAATGTTTGGAGAAACCGACCTTCCTCCCTATAATGAAAGCAGCCCTTGCCTCTTTCCCACTGCAAAGGGAATGCATGGTTTCAAGCACTTCGAATTACTACCTTATATTTATTTGTATCATCACTATTTCAATCTCATTTGATGTGATGTGTTATAAATCGTATTTACATATGTTGTGACATAGTAAATGTTGTATTTACATATGAGAGTATCCTGATCTTCTATAACTAGAACTGGATACTTGTGATATCAAATTAAAATGTTGGCTTCGAGATTGCTTTCTTCCAGGGAGTGGTGTACTTCATAAATTTGCTGCAACTAAATTGTTACATATGTGTTACTGATCTACACTCTTTTAATGCTTCAAGACACTGAAGATTCTAGTCTTCGATAGGACTAGGCCTTCTCTCTATTTTGGCATTTCTGCAGTCCGTTCAAAGATATAGCCTCATTCCTTTGAAATCAATGCATACTTAGTATAATTCTGATTTCAGTCTTGCAGCTACTTTGGATGAGTACTCACTGTTGCTTTGCTTCCCTTTTTTTCTCTTGGTACGATTGTTGCGACTAGATGACGGAGCCCGAGAAATGGCTGATCCCGCTGACGACTACTACTATCCCGACGGAACGTACTACTATGTGGAGGTTGTTGAGTAGTTTCGAGGCTCCCATGCAGGAGCGGCGGCGACAACTAGAGCCACCACGCACAACGAGCAAAGCTGCGGCCTTTTCTTACATTCCAAAATGTTCAAAATGTACCAGTGGATGAACTATATGTGTGTATTTGAATATATGGTTGAATGTATAAATATTTGGATGCATGGATGAGTTCTATAATAGATTTGTTTTCAAATCTAGAAATACATAGTGGTGGCGTCGTTGGGTTTTGATCACGTCACTACTACCAGTGAATAATTGTGGCGTGGGTAAACGTCCACGCCATTGCTATATCAAATAGTGCTAGTATGAGTGAACAATGCCACGCCATTAGTATGTAGAATATTGATGGCGTGGCGGTCCGAACGTTCATCGGTATTTTATTAACAATGACGTCATATTGATGGTGTCGACCTTCCACGCCCAAGCACCACAGTTGTGAGGTCCAAAGACAACCCTAACATAAACTAGTAGGCCGAGCGAAGGCACAAACATTCCCCTTCTCTTCTCCCTCGCCTCCGGCGCGCTCCATCGGCATCCCCAGGCGACCAGCTTGCCCTGCAACCCCACCACCTCCTCTTGCTTCTTCTTGTCCTGTCATCCTGTGGGTCGCCAAACGTCAATAGTTTTAGCTGACATAACTAAAACAATCAAATTGATCCTGGCGACGCATCAACAGATTCAGCCAGCCTAACATGCACGCTCACAGCATGAAAGGAAAGGAAACGAGCTAGCTAAGCTTGCTCACTACGAACAAAGACAGAGTACTCATTGTACCTCCCGTACAAGCACTCATTGTAGCACGGGCCGAAGTCCGGCTCGGACCGCCCGCGGCACAGCGTGGAGCAGTAGACTGCATCCCCATGCTCTTCACCCAAGTTCCCGGCTCTCCCACCACCTTCGTTGCCCGTCGCATCGACGACGACGAGCAGGGCCAAGCCCAGGACGACACACCACACAACAACGCCGGCGCTGCTGCGCATCTTGTTGGAACCCATACTCGCAGCCATGGCTAACAACCCAACCCAAAGTGGATGGATTGAGTAGATGGGAACACCCGTATATAAATAGGCCAGTGAAGCCAGCTAGCCGGTGTCGTCCAAGATGTGGATATATATGTGATCAGATCCGACCTCTGCGCGCGCAATGCATGTGATCACATCTCCACTTGCTTCCAAATCAACTACGGTACTGCAGCGCTAAGCTACATTATTGGTTTAAAGAAATGATTGCTCGCAGGAGCAATAGATGCAATGTTTGACCGCCCCATGCTTGTTGTTACTGCATCAACTTGCTTTTGTGCATAATGCACGCCAAGTTACCAACTCGTGGTGGAGATACTACATGGTGTGCTTAGAGCATCTTCAACACACGCCCAAAAACAGCTTCACATGCAATCTGCCTATACTTAACCTATTACAAATGGTGGTCCAGTCATTGATTCTTCATCAGGATAAGCTGTATTTCCTTTTGGTTATGAAGATCATCTCCTGGCAGAAGTCATTGTCGACGGTCCAAAACTGGAGGGCGTACTCTTTCTTCACTTTCTTGAACACAGCTTCGTAACATGAAGGTTTTGTCTTATACGTACCTAGAGGACTTGCCAAAGTTTACATTTGCTTCCTTTCTAATACCATATTAGTTTCGTCCCTTAGATCCCAAAATCGTCTAGTTCCGATCCCTATTTCATTATTTATAATACTAGCAAAAATGCCCGTGCGTTGCAACGGGAGAAAAAAAACCGACCCTATTTTTAAAGAGGTGCCACATCTGAAGTTCATGTGAGCCATACACGACACTCTTTGTTATATCTTGAAAATGTAGAATCGGAAATATAGGTCATTTGACATATATCAGTTTTACTTCAGGTTTTCTAGATTCGACTTATGCATTCAGGACACCGGCAGGCATGCTGTCTTAATTTTCTTTTGCGATCTCAGGAAGAAATCTTCAGATGTTCAGCCTTTTTTCTAATGTGAGTTGTCATTTGGGTAGCATAATCTTCAGAATGACTGTTAGAGATGACTCTTCCATGATCATGTTTGCTGAGTAAGATATTTACATATAAAGCATGCAATCTTTTGATGTTTAAGTACTTCTCACGAGTTGAATATGTCCTATGGTAATTTCTTACCAGATTTTGGATGAATTTTCATATCAACAGAGGCCGCTCAGCTATCACTCAACAACCCAATGTACAGACTCTACCGAAATCAAGAAGTGGTGGCTGCTTAGTGTGATCCGAAAATTAGTTACAATTTGCGGAGAACTACAGCTTCACCGGAAAGCGAAATAAAAATTTTGTCAAGAGGGACATCTTTTTGTTAAACAACGGAAACCGAATTTATTGGTAAACAAAATAAAATACTAATAATTAAATTCATGTTCTAGCAGTACTGATTCACAAATTATCTAAACTAATATAACTTGTTCATGCCCGCGCGTTGCTACGGCACGGAGGGGAAGTGGTTGGAGAATGGATGATTTTTGAAGTAAGAGTACACATGATGTTTTTCTGACATTGTAGACTAGACCATCGATATATAATGACAACACATACCTAACCAGTAAATTAACCATCATACTAATGACAAGAAAATCATACACGCGATACTTATGTTGAGTTACAGATATCGCACAGTACACAAACAGATGCAAATCCAACTTTAAGAAAAATAATAAAATGTAGAAGCAAACTCGGTAAGTGTGTGCAGGCAGATTTGGAGAAGCAAAAAATGGCATGCATGGGGAAACTACGTCAACCGATTTGATGGGTAAAGGAGCCCTCACGCGTATTCTTCTTTCTTTATCCAATAATGCTATACCTACAAAAACTTACAAAGGTTTACTTAACCTTC
>CBQS010234761.1:0-10721 GCA_900070015.1 Hordeum bulbosum | reverse complement strand
CAGGCCAAGCTTGTGGAGGGTATGGAGTGGGGAATTGCCCTGGGAATCCCCATGGAGGAGGAGCCCCTGGCAAACCATACCCGAAGAATTGAGGAGCAGGAGGCTGTTGCCCTTGATCCATTTGCCATTTGAGGAGGTGGAGCTCCCACTTTTCCAAAGAGAGACCCTTTGGGAAGGCCCATTGAGGATTGGGCCCTCCCACCAGCACGTGGACACCTCTTTCTTAAGTCCACAAAGTTAATGAAAGGGTTGGGGCTGTGGCGGCATAATGGGAACCAATATGTGATGACCACACCATGTGGAGCAGCCAAAGGCTAGTCAAAATATCATGCACAATAAAAATGGCGCCACGGGAAAAGGGCATTTAATGAAGTTGCAATATGCGGACCATAGGCCACCGCAGGCCTACATATAGTATGTGGTAAAAATGCGATCATGGAGGTGGTGTGTGTTCCTCCGTGTGATAAGGTACGCAACCTATAAAATGGACGAGTATGACAACACACGATATCTCTTTGACAAGCAGCAACTTCAAATAGCAAGACACTAGTGGAAGGGACCCACCAAAGCATAATGATGGTAAAGAGTACTCGAGTGCCTCATGCACGTGCGTGTAACATGCGATAAGTTGTCTCGCATCAACCTGTTTAGTCAAGGTGGTCACCTGGGCCCCATCCCCACATTGTTTGTGTGTGTTCACAAGAGTTGGAACAACCACAATGGTACCCCGACACTATATAAGGGGAGGATCGCGGCCATCCAAAGACAATTCCCACAACTAGAGAAAAGCAACACTTATAGGAGTAGGAGAAAGGGAATTCGAGGGTTGATAGGACTAGCCACATATTATGCCTTGAGCATTACCAAAGCTCTTGTGAGTACACCCCAAGATCGCTCGAGCATATGTAAACACCACCATATTATACACATCAACCAACCAAGAACAGAAGTAGCATATTACTCCACAATGCAGCATGAACCTCTATAAATATTTGTGTCTCCTCGTCTTTGGTATAATGTAGAACATAAGTGTTTAACTCCTTGTCTAAAGAAAAATATAGGGTATAATTGATTCCTGATGTCTTGAGTTGACATTCTGACAATAATATTGTTTCCTCTTTTCTTCTAGTCACCTCTCTCTCTCTCATCATTCGTGTTGTCAACTTTCCTCCCCTTCCTCATCCCTCTCCATCACCCTCTACTCTCTTTCCTTACCCTGGCGACAACCGTGTCAAGATCCTCAACAATACTCCACACTATAATAGTGCAAATATCATATGCGGTCGGGTCCGCACATTAGCGACCGCTGGTGGTGTGTAACTAGAGAGGATCACAGTCCATCGTAGCCACACTCCTTAGATCTACCACCATTGTTGTTGTTATCCGTCATCACCTCCGTGATGTCAGGTAAGGTTGTCGCCGCAACTTGACAATGCATTCTACTTTTTGTCAGGACATTATTGCCATACATTCACTTACTCTATGCCACCTTCTAGCCTTATCCTAGCCACCGCCACGCTCCTTAGATCTGCCACCATTGTCGTGTTTCCACCATTTCAGCCCCTCGAGAGCCTTAGGTTGGATCATCATCGCACCTCTTTCCACTATAGTTGCTAGGAAGCTCATTACGAAATACCATGTGTGCCATAGTCAGTATTGTTGTGTCATAGCCATCATCTTATAGATGTCAGCACTCACCTTCTCCTTCACCTTGCTTCTAGTAACCTTGGCTTACTTTCCATTTTATGCTTCCTTACTCCTTGCTGACACATTTCCCTCCACTCACATTATTTATACTAGATGGAACAGAGCCTCATGTGGAAAGAAGAAAGATTAAAAGTTCAATTTGAAAGTCAAACAATAATGTGACCGAAGTTATTGCTATCTAGGAATTTCAACACCTTAGTAGTTACAACCTCTATAGACTCCATGTTTGTTTGTTTTCTTCTTTCAAAAACAATATAATTATATGCATGCACTCTATATTTACATTGATATTTCCATCATATGCCACGTTGTTTTAGTAAGTACATGCCTAGATTGTTGCGAGTCTTTCCCTTTGTAGGTGAACGCAACGCCTATATATACCAAGTTACCAACTCGAACTCATGTTGATTATCACATATTAAGTACTTCATTTCAGAATAAAGTCTCCTAAAATTTATTATAAGTCAAACCTTTACCCTATTTGTATAGAAAATGATAACATCCAATATGGTTGTTCATAGGAGGCCACACATTTTCTACGGGTAGTGTCAACACAATAATTTATGGTATGTATAAGCTTTAAATATAACGGAACATACCATAAGAATAAACTTAAATAGATAAATTTAGTTAATGAAGAGTGCACTAATACCCCACACATGAAAATTATATGTTAACCTTTTAGGTCATACTCTATGAGTTCCAAATTACTTAAAGTCATAGGTTCTTTCAAGTCAAACTAATTTATGTTCGGTCAAGTGTATAGAAAATTATGGGAAGTGTCGACGCAATAATTACAAGAGGGATTAAAATCTAGAAGAGAGGTAGAGCTTCCATAACGTGGTCACGTATGTTAAGGCAATGTATTTAAACCTAAAGACCCTAACGCTATGTTTGGATGTCGACTTTGAGGTGTTGAATTCGGTATTGGCATTTCCTACTCCCGAATACCAGTGTTTGGGTGGTCATAGATATTGAACCATGGCATTGAATCTCAATATTAGCCATAGCCCGGGAACACTTCCGCCCTCCTCCCAAATACTTCAATCTCACGCTCTGTTTTGGGTTGATTCCCTCCACTCCGTACCCCTTCGGCCCTTCCCCTCTCTAGAATGGTCCAGTGGGGGAAACGAACTCATGAGACGAGGGGATAAGTGACGGATAGCTACAACACAGGTGAGCCATGGCCTCACCCCTCCTCCCCCTACCTTGCCTCTCCGGTCAGCAACATCCTTGGTCTTGGCCCTCTGGACCTTGACCCTAAAGCGACAGCGCGGGTGAGCCCCGGCAAGCCGTAGAAGCTTCCCTCATCGCTGATCTCCTCCTCCGCATCTGCCCCATCCGTCGGTATCCTCCTCCTCTGATTCTGCCCCATTCGGGCATCTTCCCCACCCCTTCCCCTTCCCCAACCCATCCTGACAACCCCGTCTCCTTCCTCTCCGCCTCTGCCCCATCCTTCCCCACCCCGTTTATGGCTCATCCCAATCCCACCCCGTCCATGTCCGATCCCAATCATGTAGTAGGAGCAGATCACTTCCCTAGACACCACAGTGGCATCAGCTCGCCTCAGTTTCATGCAAATTTAATATCCTAAGTATTTCCTATTTGTAGATTGTTTCAAGGTCAACGCGTCCTGTAGGCCAATAGAAGTTTTGTGAGCAACAAATTCATAACTTTTGCTCTCCCAGGTTTTTTATATTGCCATGTCATTACATGTGATTTCTTTTGTTTACTAATTTGATGACTTTCTAGTGGATATTGAGTGATCTACTTGGTTTTATTTAGAAGGCTTGCTTGACCTTGTCAAATATGGCTTGGTATATTAGTTGTGTGATGATAAAAGGATGCATAAATTTTGAATGCTTGCTGCACCTTGTTCTGCTTTATATGTGTATTGTTTCATATTTTTTTGAATACTTGTTGCACTATGTCAAATTAGCTTGGTTTATTTACTTGTGTGATTGAGTGATGCATACATATGTAATCTCTGAATTATAATGTAGTTTTGTGTCGTGTGTGAGTTAGACATCATGGCTGCTTTCAGAAATTTGGTAGGACTTACCTCACATGGACTCACGAAATGGACATTGCACTATTAGAGGTCCTGGTTGAGCATCACAAAAATGGTGACCATGCCCAAAATGGATGGAAGTCCCATGTATATGTTGCTATCATAACCAATGTACGTGAGAAGTGTAACGTGACCATCACAAAGGAAAACATCATTTCAAGGTGCACAACTTTTGAAAAGCACAATGAGGCCATTAGCAAGATGCTTTCTCAAAGTGGCTTTATATGGGTTTGGGTTAATCATAAGCTTTCAATTGATAGTGAATTTGTGTGGACTAAATATGTGGCAGTAAGAAATTTATCAATTGCACATTTTTTGATTGTATTGCAAGATATGTATACAACCGTTTGACAATTTCTTTGTTTGTGTGTGTATGCAGGCTAACAATAAAATAGCATTTTACAAGAACAAGTTCATTAAGAATTGGGATGCTATCACCACCATATACTCAAAGGATTATGCAAATGGTCAAGGTGCTATCACACGTGTTGAAACTGTTGTAGAACCAACCATGGGACCAATAGAAGTTTCTCCTTAAGTACCAAAAAACAGCAAACTCGTGATGCTATCCTGTGCTTACTTGGGGATATGAAAGGCTCATTTCATGATGGTATGAAGTCACTTGAGCCTACCTATGCCTTAGGTTACACCTCCCGTTGAAATCATTGCTACACTTGAAATGATCCTTCAATTGGCGCATGCTCACATATTGAGATCTTATGGTAAGTTGATCCTCAGCGAACGCTTGTAACAAGTGCTTCTTGAGCTTACCATGGACTTCAGGAAGGAATGGTTGCTGATTTTGAATTACAAGAATGTCTCTCGATGGATAATATATGCATGTTACTACTTTTGATCTCTCCCTAGATGTTTGTATTGTTGATGCACAAGACTTGTTAAGTGTTCTGGATGGTGTGAGTCTTGTCATAATATGTAATGTTGTTGCCAAGCTTATCACAATATGTTGTTGTCAAGTTCATCATGATATGCTACTGTTGCATATTGAAATGATCCCATTTTACATGTTTTTTCAATAGTTGATATAGTTGTTACATTCATCATAATGTGTTGTTGTTACGTATAGTTGAGCCTAGTTTTTCAATGTTTTTTGAACAGTTCATGTTGTTGTCAAGTTCATTATAATATGATGATGTTACATACAAGTTGTCAAGTTCATTATAATTAATTATTATTGTATTATAATATATCATGTATCAAATATATGATATGATGATCAGATTTCATTTTCAACGTGTACAAGAAATTGTATTATTCATACATCTCACAATGCCCAATTCAACACTTTGTGCATCCAAACAAGATTTGGCTCCTTCCTTTGGATTCCAAGTACTCAAGACATGAACATCCAAACATCAAGTGTGCCATTGAAGTTGAATACCAATATCTCGGAATATTGGGCATTGGGGCCAATGCAATACCCGGGTCTTGAATATCTACATCCAAACGTAGCATAAGGGAGAATTCAAATACAATGTTCATGACAGTGATCTTTCCAAGGTGGTTTTTATCCCGGGAGATAGGAGTGTTGCAAGATTATAAAATTTCCCACATGATGGTGAGGGAGACTAATGGTCAAAGGTTAGGGTCAAGGCCCGAGAGTAAAACGGTCTCTCAAAGAAGCTCCAAAGATGGATGGGGCATTATCATGAGGTGAATCCACAATTGAGTGGCGGCGGCATAAAGAAGGGTGATGTCAGAAGCTTGTTCACAAGGGACATCACATCGAGGGAAGGAAGACGAATACATAATATTTTTGTGGTGAAGGTTCTGCTTAGAGTTTAATCTATCCCGGAAAAGTAGACAACCAAATATATTTAGCTTGATGATAACTTTTATACACCAAAGGAAGTGATAGTTTGGGTCGACGATTAACTTGAGGGTGAGGGCATTATAGGCATTCCTGGATATGAAGAGTGTGTCATGGATGAGACCGCTCGTCATAAGTCTTACTAGAATGGAAACCCTATAATCATGAAAAACAATATCCAATTCGTGAGAGGCAGCAGAAGTATGGTAATTTCAAGGTTTAGTCCATAAGACAAATTACTAAATAGTATCCACTAGGACCTTGTCATTTGTGGTGTGCAAAAAAGGTGTGGAAAGGTTTTCTAAAGAGGTGGTTTTAACAACCAGGTATCTAGACATAAGAAGGTGAGGAGGACATTAATTGTGATCATAAAGGTGATGTTGGTAAGTGTTTGTAGTTGGTGGTTCATAGTTGATAGTCTTTCAAATGATGGAAGGGTTGGAGGGGCTATCTGCAATGTTCAAGGGGCATCTATGGTGGTAATAGTCAACCCAAGGATTATCTAAACATTGTTGTAGTTTGAAGGCAAAACTCATTTTTGGTAGTTGTTTTGAATTGACATATTTTTAATGCCTTGACCACCAAAAAATAACTTATAAACATATTTATAAGCTATAACACATTTTTTGCCATACAAGATTCCTCATTAGACTAGAAAATGTCCTATGCAAGGTGTCAAGAGTTTTCAAAAAAATTGTAAACAAAAAACCAACATAAAATACAAGACGAGGGATTCGAGAATAGAATAAACAATGTAATTTTAGCACACCTCGAGAGCATATTAGCCACCCAACGTAGAAGACATCTATGGAAGTTGTCTATGATTGAGTTAAAAGGCCAAAGATGGCAATTTAATGCGGGGTGACTGGCAGCCTTAGGTAAGTGAGTGAGTAAACCACTTGAGAATAGGTCAAGGCATTAGTTATAGGCGATGTTGTATTACAATGTGAGTGGGTTTGGGAAAAATATTTTGTGTTGAAGTTGATAGAAAGGCCAGTTTCGTCGTAAAAGTCGTCAAAGATTTGTTTCAGTGTTTATGTGCCATCACTAAAGGCATGTGAAATAATTAGTGTATTTTCTGGGTCTTGAAGAGTAATCCAAGGTTTTACATGGATTAGAGGGTGGCGGAAGATGTGGTGGGAGAACGCTTTCTCCACCACGTATTGAAGTATATGAGGCACAATGATGAAAACAAAAGTTACGGTGATAGAGGGTCTCCTTGTATTAGTCCACATTTGCAGTTTATCCACTACAGTCTTACATGTCTACATAATGCCCCATATCTAGTGATAAAAGGAGGAGGAGCCAAGGTTGTGTAAGATTTTAAGGAGTGAGTCCAAGGAGATGGAGTAGAATACCTTCTTGAAACCTATTTTGAATACAATAGTGGCAGCCTTCTGAGAGTGGCAAGTGCTTAGCAGGTCTGCAGCGTAAAAAATATATGATGGTTTCTCCATGAAGGAAGCCAGTTTGGTCAGTATAAATAAGTATTCGTATTAAGGACTTTCTAGGCTGAAGATTTGCATTATGGAAATAGCTTTGGGTGTGCAATTTTGGAGGGAGATGGGGCAAAAGGCATATGGTTTAGTCGGTGCCTTTCTTTGGGACAAGCACCATAAAGGACTAATTGAATATTTGAGGTCTATGGTGAGATAGTGGAAAGCCTGAAGAAAGGAAGGGAAATGAGCTTGATTGGATTCCAGTATAGACCAATTGAGGAAGGACCGAAGCCATCCGAGCAAGAACATACAATCGGTTTCATGTGCACAATGGCATCATAAATCTCTTGTTCCATAAAGGGTAGGTCGAGGGCTTGAAACTAAGGCAAATTTGAGTCATAGAACAATTAGAGATCAAAGTTCCGCACAAAATTTTGGTTTTCCCAATAAGTTTTTAAAGAAGCTTTGTACATTTTTTTTTGCTTCTTGAGAGAAATAATTCAAAGCCTTCATCTAGGAGAACTAAGATTTTGTTTTTCCTCTAGCGATGCGTAGTCGAACATGAAAGAATCTTGTCTTTTCATCTCCATCAATGAAAAAATTAATTTTCCATGTTGTTTTTAGAAAACATTTTTTGTCAAATAGGGTGCTGGAGGCAAGTGATGACAATTTCCATTAGTTTAATTTCCAAGAGAGGTAAGGGATAAAATAGATGGGCTTCAGTTTTTTGTTCAAGTTTTGAGGCATACCCTTGTTCTTTTAATTTGTCAGCAAGGGTAGTTGCTCGGTTAACAGGAGTGTTGTTAGAGGCCTTTATAGGCCTATATTACAGGAGGGTCATGGGCCACCAAATCTCATCCACATTTTTTAGAGTCTTGTAATGAGGTCTCGTACTTTTCAAAAGAGAAGAGGTGGGAAGAGAGGATTTTTTGAGCATATGGAGATGAGTAGGGGACAACATTTGAGGTGAATCACGTGAGTGGGGAGAGGTTAGTATTAATCAAGATATTGTGCCAAGAAAGGTTAAGAAACACTTTATCTATTCTTTCAAGGGTTGGGTTATATCAATTATTTGACCAAGTGAAAAGCCTTTCAGTTAGTGGTAACTCTAAGAGAACTAATTGACCATTGATGTCACTGAAGAATTCAGCTTCAGATCCGTCAAAGTCGGGGTATTATTTTCATGCGAGACGGATGAGGTTTAGTTACATACTACTAGCCACAATGGATTGTGTGGGTGTGTGTGTGTGTTTTTAGTTTGTTCGATACCCTTTGTTTTATGGTTTGGAGGATGGGGCATGCACACTTGTGATCACTATGTTTGCTTTCATGCCAAGAAAGTGAGTGTGAGGAGAATGTGAATTGGCGGTGTGACCAACTGATTAGGGTGAGGTGTTTCGAGGCTAAGGCTGAGAGAAAGAATCTTGCAAATCCCATGGAAAATAATTGTTCATAGGAGTCTAAGAAATGTCATAAGAACGATCTATTTTTAAGAGTAGTGGGTCTTGGAGTTTCCTTTCCACAAGCAGTGAAACTAATTAAAGGATGCTGAGAAGTTAACTTAGCCAAAATATATTCACATTTATCACTATCACCGAGTCAACAAACGTTCCAAGAAATAATATGAAAGGATTTTATTTCATAGATAACTAGGCCTAAGACTAATTTCATCAAAGGGGTTGTGTGGCAAACCTAAACAAACTAAGGTGTTGGGCCAAACATGAAGGTTTTCTTTCCTCCTTTATTTTAGTCGCCCCTCTCTTGATTTCGTCATTATTGTTGTTGACTCCCCCAACCTTTCTTATCCCTCTCCGTCACCTCTGCTCTACTTACTTACCATAGCATCGGGTCGAGATCCTAGGGTATTGCACAATGCTGTAGAGCAAATGTAATCTTGGGTCTGGTTCGCACATCTACAATTGTCTTGCCTCATGTGTCACTTTAGAGGATCCAAATCCATCACAGCCATGCTCCCCAAACCCTCCGTCATTGTTGTTTTCATCCATCATCGCCTCTAAGGTGTAAAGTCTGGCCATCACCGCGACCTCAGAAGTAATTCCATTATTGATCATGACATTATCGGCATCCCTTGATTCCTCTCCACTTCCTTCATATCCTTATCCTAGACAACCCCACACTTCTTAGTTCTACCACCATTTTCGTGTGTCCATCATCTCACTCCCTCAAGAACTTCATATTGGACCGTTCTTGCACCTCAAGAAGGCATGCACTTTAGTAGTCAAGACGCTTATTAATAAACACCTCATGAGTCATAGTCAATGTCGCCCCATCATCTACACCATTTTTTCGTTCTTGGAACTCATCCCCCCTCTAGTATCATTGACTTCCTTTCCATTTTACACTTCCTTAGTACTTCCTAACACCTTGAACTCTACGGAACAGAGCATCAAGTCGAAAGCACAAAGATTGAAAGTTTATTTCGAATTCAAATAGTTTTGAGTTATTCATATCAAGGAATTTCAATTCCTTAATATATACAACATCCATAGACTACAATGCTTGTTTTTCAACTTATGGAAACAATATGTGGTGTACGCACACACTCACACACATTATATACACACGTGAAATTTCCATCGTACGCCTACGCAAGTTGGAAAATTTCCTACCACACATTGGTTCATTAAATGCATGACGAAATGGTTGCGGGTGTTTCCCTTTTGAGGCGGACAAAACACCTATGTATACCAAGTAAGAGCATCTTCGATGCTTGTCCTCAAACTGCAAGCGTCCGTCCATCCAGACCACATGTTCTAGATGTCGCAAGTCATCCTACGCGGTACTCCATCGGTCCGCGGATGGGTCCCGACAAGCATTTCCCACAAATTGGAAGCAAATCGGGGAGGCTTTACAAGCGTCTGAACCGCTGCCACGCACAATGGTACGTCTCAAAGAGATCTGTAATTTTTTATTGTTTAATGCTAATATATTATTACATTTATATGCTTGTAATAGTAATTTATACCATTTTTGTGGACTACCTTATTAATTTAGTGCACAATGTTAGTTGTTGTTTTTTGCTTGTTTGGTTTTTTCACTCACTTGAATTCAATATGTAGGGAGGTCAAAACACAATAGCAATTTTTGATGATTTTTTCTAGACGGTGAAGGACCCTAAAAGCTTTAGTGGAAGATCAGGTGACTACTAGGGGCACACGACTAGGTAGTGTGTCCTAACCCTAGGGAACGCCACTACTTGGAAAGGGCTTAGAGGTGAACCCTCATTTGTGAAGGGCGCACTCTAGCACCCGCCACAACTAATAGCAGTGATCTGCGCTAAAAACCGCCCGCCACTAGTACTAGCTTAACATTGGCACGTGCAAACTAGCGCTCACCAGAGGTAACAACTGTCCACATTTCTCATGGGGCAAATGTAACCAGTGGCGGGCACAAACATAAGCCCGCCACTGGTAGCGGAGTTACCAGTGGTGGGCGATTATACGTACCCATCAATGTTATTTTTTGAACCTGCAGCAAATCTGTGCAAAAATTCTAGTGATGGGTTGTTATGTGTGCCCACCATTGGTAACTAAAATTGCAGTGTCACGCCTTTTTTTGCTCTCCACTACCTAAAAGCCCACCAGAACCCATTTTTGTTCTAACACCTAACCCTCCCGTCCATCTCTATTGATACGGGTGATACGTCTCCAACGTA